>OY757271.1:1442347-1717690 GCA_963584085.1 Pyrausta aurata | reverse complement strand
AACACCAATAGACGAGACAAAATACAGCGTATTCGCTCCATCCCAAACGGCTATGGACGAAGCGAAAGCGCGTATAGCGACGTGGCTGGCCGCTGAAAGAACGCCAGAGTTGGAATTCGGCGCGATTTACAAGGCTAAAGTGGTGGAGGTCAGAGATATAGGCGTCATGGTCACGCTGTACCCAGGAATGGCGCCTGCGTTGGTGCATAACTCGCAGCTCGATCATAGGAAGGTGAGTGGAACTTCTTCACGGCATTAATGAAATTACGTCATGCACGCGGATGAACTGGCTAACTACTGAGGTATGTGAAGGGTGAGAGGTGAGAGCGGTGGTAGACAAACTTAATTTTTAACATATATCTATCAATATGCTGCAACAGGCAGGCACTTGAAATATCCATCTATGTTGGTTACCTGGCCAATGGTACGGAACCCTTGGTACGCGAGTCCGACTGTCACTAGGCTGTTTTTTTTTTTAAATTTAGCTTCCCCATAGGCGTTTTATCACATTATGTCGTGGGGAAATGGTCCCCAGTCTCCAAATACGTACTCTTTACCTACTTACCTACTTTTCACCCCCCAGATAATGCACCCATCAGCCCTCAACTTGGACGTGGGCTCGGAGATCCAGGTAAAGTACTTCGGTCGCGACCCCGTGTCGGGGCAGGCGCGACTGTCCCGCAAGGTGCTGTCCTCGCCCCCGCCGCCTATAGTCAGAAATCTCGATAAAAGCTAGGTGATGTCATGTGATCTGGTGTGAACAACTGTGATGTGGAAATGAAAAAAAAAATATTTGTGGATTTTTGGAAGGAAATAACAGAAGACTACGAGCTCTTGTAGGCTTATTTATAAGCTTTTATGGTCTGTATTTTACTAACTTCAAAAAAAGGAGGTAATCGATTCTACCTGTATGTATGTGATATCGTTAGAATTGGATAAAATTTGAGTATTGATCATTTAAGGCTTCCGAACAAGTGTGCAAAATTTTGTGAGTGTATCTATGTTTGTATATTTGTATGTTTGTCTCAGGATTTCTCGAAAACGAAAGGTCATAGCGAGATGATTCTTTTTTAGTTCAAACCGGTATATTTTAACTGACACAAAATAAGCCAAGCAGTTACTAAGCAGGGGCTGATAAAAAAGCCTGATAAAATTGAGGGGTTGTTAATTTCTCCACTCAACAGTCCATGGGGACTACAGTCCCCAAACAACATTGTTGCGACAACATCCCGTTTTATGCTGTTTTATCAAAGCAAGTGGTGTGAATGTCTCTAGAATATATAAACCATCTGTAGGAACATTACGTTTCCATACCATGGCAACAAAAATATCAGTAAAAAGAAAAACAAACTGTCAGTTCGCCATTTTGCGCGCAAATACGCTCATATTTTCTATTTATTATATTTATTTTGATAGAAATAATAATAAATACATACTTATTTTGGTATCAATTTAAAGAATAGATCGTTTTCTTTCTTTTTACCCACTAATCATTGGCGAATATTATTTATATATTCGGTGCAACTCGAAATAAAAACACGTTATTGTTTTATTACAATCGCCAACTTTAACCTTTTTTTACAACTTGCACTTGTTTTAAGTAATTAATTGCAAAGTTTTTGAATTGTGCTTTTTATTAGCATTCCGCAGGTATTTAAAGTTTTGATACAGCTTTAGTAGTTTTTCTGTGATAAGCGTTTTTGTCGGCGCAGTCAATATAATTATAGTCGCGCGCGGTGCCGGCCGAACTTGGACAGTTCGAATTAGAATCTCTCGCGCGATTGGGCTGTTGAGTGGAAGACAATTTGCGTGACCAATTTTTTTTTTTAATATGTGTTACAAACAATATACCTATGTTAAAGACTGCTATAACATAAGTATGTCATACAGACTGTTCTGCGGAATTTTCCAATCAATAAATAGTTTAAGTTACATCAAAGCAAAATTGTATTCGAAAATTTTACGGAATATGAGTACGTAGGTGTTCGAGACACCTACGTACTCATATTACTACTAAACTACTTTTAGTTTGAACTCTTTGTAATTTCGTGTCGGGTTCCTATGTAACGAATATTTTCACTGTATTTAATTTTTTTATGTCATGAATATGCATAATGCGTTACGCTCTGTAGCGTAAAAATGCTCAAATTAACGGTTCTATGACTAGATAAAAACGTTTCAGATTTTAAATGCAGCATTTATCGCCTTTGAAAGCAGAGAAAACGGTATCAATTACATTTTAATTGGCCAATTTGAAATCGAGCTTCCGATATCAATTATGTCATTATGAAATTACCGTTCATAAATACTTCACTTTTTATAATGACAGCTGAAATAGATACTTCAAGAGTTGTGTGTATGTTACTACACCTATATTTTTATGTTTAAGTTTTTGTACATAATTTTGTTTGTTAAGTTAGTTACAAAATTGAATTTATGGAATTTAAGTTAGGTACTTTCAAATTACCAAAACATGTCATAAAATGTATGTTAGTAGTTACGACAGAAAATACTGCCAAAAATAAACTTGTAAATACAACCAACATGTTTTATTATTTAGAAAAGGGTTAAAAGAAACTCAATTTCATTTTAAATTTGTATATTGAAAGAAATAATCTGTACAATCTAAGAAAATATTGTATCACAAAGGACGATTTGTCGAAGGCACTACTTTACATCGGCTCATATTACTTTGTATAAAATACATTAAATAGAAAATATACTCCACTCTCTATATTATAATAAATTAAGCGATATGTGCCCAAATGTTATATTATAATTGCGTCACACATCGGGCCCGAACACTTACATCTACAACAAGTGATTGTCAAAAAATAAAGGAATTAATAACATTAATCTTAACCATTAAACGATTAAATACATAAAAATATTACAAAAAAACCGTAATAATTATTTAACATGTCAAATTCCACATTGAATACTCGCAGTCTTTGATTTCGTTGTGACTACCAGCATAAACATTAACAGTATTGACTATTTACATAATAATATTCGATGATAATCAATATTTTAATTCGAATAGGAATGCCCAGTGCGAGCGAAATACTAAAAGATACCTAACACCGTGCGTGCAGATATACAGTGGCAACAGAGAAAATGGTACAACGATACACTTAACTAATGGCAATCGAAACAGGATGGAAACTATTAAGATCCAGTTTAGTTTATATTCACAGAAATTATAAATTACAATAATTCTTCGACGAGGAACCACGACATACAGGGTGTCAAAGAAGAAGCGAAAAAAATCCCTCCAACGTCTCAAAGAAAACAAGTTGTTTGGTTGGAATACCGAAATATGAAAAAATACTTTTCTAAGTACACTTTTTTTCGATATTCAATAACCAAAAAAACCTTGTACTTTAATCCATAGAAGAAAATTTGCGTTATTTCTTCAACACCTTATAACGTCATTTTGAATATGGACGACGCATAAGATCCATTTGTAGTTACCTTTTTGGAGTTACATTATGTCGTGGGGAAATGGTCCCCAGTCTCCAAATACGAACTCTTTACCTAATTACTTACTTTTACCCACCAGATAATGCACCCATCAGCCCTCAACTTGGACGTGGGCTCGGAGATCCAGGTAAGAGAAAAATTCAAACTGCTATCGCAGGTGCAACAAATATGACCGAACCTTTGCCCGATTATAGACAAAAAACGCAAAATTTGTTCATTGTGTTACGTTTAACACGTTCGCTGCAATATAAGGCTTTTGAGTTTACTATCTTAAGACCTACTCAAAAAAGCAAGAAAATGGTGCTAAGACCTTTCGGCATGATACCGCACTAAATGATTTTTTTCTCGATTCCTTGCGGGTAACGGGCCGAAAGGCCCGTCATAGAATACAAGGTCATTTCACCCCTTCCCGCACTGTTATAGGTAATTGAATTGTTTACTTATAAATTTTATTATAGCGGGAACGGACGTAAATACGATAATCCATTATTCGAGTGTTTGTTTACGTTTTTACATGGTTTTATCGAAGTTTAATTGTATAATATTACTCGGCCAAGATGTATGATGTAGAAATATGTTAAAAGTGAATGTTCTGATACAGACAAATCAAAGTGGAGAAAGGTGTTTGTGTAAAATATTTTAAAAATCTCATTTTCTGTGTAGTATGTAAGAACTGCCTCGGTGGCGCAGCGGTAAGAGGGTCGCATTTATAAGCGACGGCTGCGCCAGAGGTCCCGGGTTCGAGTCCCGGGTCGGGCCAAAAACATGTACCTAGGTTTTTCTGTTCAGAAATACTCAGGGAAGCCCGGAGTTTGGAAGTTGACGGTGTTTCACCCCGTGCCTCGGAAAGCACGTAAAGCCGTTGTTAACTTATACTTGTTTCCCAACACTAATACTTATTGAAATAAACCAATTATTCGTGCGGTTTTGGGTTATAAGAAATTATCGCGGGTGCAACAAGTTTAGTTTAATCACTTAAACCAGATATAAAATAAATTTAATTATAAATACAAGAAGAAAATTAGAAAACCAACAATATTTATTATTAATTAGTAGACTTTTGGTGTCGCTTATTCTATATTTTTTTAAATACGCCTTGGCATTCCGGAGTGATATGCTGGCCCGGAGGTTTCCTCGATGTAGTAATGAAGTTAAGTTAACTCTCCTTAAAGCATACTGCCTGTTCTTACTTGCAGATAAATAATTTGGTATTAAAAATAGGTAGGTACTGATTAAATATTCACTTTATTAAGAAACAATGTAAACAGATAACTAATCGGAAATCGGGAATCAATCTGACTATGAATGTTTTTCTGTCATTTCTTGTTCTCTAAAAGAATTTCAAATCTATTCTAAATGTCAAAAACACATACGGAGGTCTTAACCTCAAACACTGCCAGTTGTTCTACTCGGGCTCCCTCTGGGTCAGCTTTACGCAAAAGGCGCTAAAGGCACTTAAAGTGACATTCAATAAAGCCTTTAGAATGCTGCCTTTGATTAAATGTAATTTTTAATTGATATTTCTATGAACATATTTTTCAACAATCCTGATTTACACTAAACCCAGCATAAACGACGCAGAAAATCTTGCTGATTACAACTAAGTTAAGACCAATATCTGTCAAAGTGTCGCTTAAGCCTTTTGCTTTTCCGTCGTCGTTTACTTATTTCTTGGTCCATCTTTTCATTTCATTTCTCGTTAAACTCTATACGTAATTATTATATTGCGTTGAGTCGTTGTCCTCTGAAAGGTCAAGTAGGTAACTGAGATGAACGAAAACTGAAATGTCTTTCTTTGTACAGAATGACTTTTAAGGGCCGCGCGCTAAATACCGTCACAATAATTGAATAATAAAATACTATAGTTATACGATAGCTATGGAGTGCGCGGGCGCCGTAATACAATAGACGGCATTCTAGAATCCTCAATCATCCATCACAGCCGACTACAAGCCTTCCGCTTATGAAAATAAGAACTACTTTCGCCCAACAGAAATCGCATCGCAATAAACACACGCCGCGTTCCAGACTCCGCTGTCAGTCGTCCGCCAAAATAAGCCTTACGTCCTAACATGTAAGGACTGAATTCGACTGGCAAATAATCACGGCAAAAACACAATATTTTGTTTAAAAAAAGTTAAAAGAACTCATAAGAACATACATACAAATAAATAACATACGATGTGATGCACTGGGATTAGAACCCGTGTGCCTAAGTTCCAAGACCACCTAAGTTAGCTGCTGGGCTATCGCGGGTGACAGCCATTACCTACAAACACTTGCATCATTTTTCATACAGCTAGACTGACTGCAGTACCTACTTACGTTTTAGATATGAGCACACGCACCACTGCACTGCCGCGCGCCCGGTCGGTTCTAAGTGGCGGTAATTCACTTTTACCCGTTATTGATATTTTAAAAACTTGGTATTTAGTGGAATTTTAATTGGATTATTGAAAAATCTACTGCAATAGAGCGACCCCTAACTAAGAAACGCATTTAATTTGCCTGAGCAATTATTCACGAGCCATAATTAAGTAATAATAAGAATTGTAATATTGTAACGAAAAATGTTTTGGATAACTTATTAAAGCTACTTATATACGTAAATAAAACCATATTAAAAAACAAAAATGGGCAGAGAATTTTTTCGGTAGAAGTTATAGAGCAAAATGCAAAAAGTTTAATTTTGAGTATCTCGGAAATCGAAAAAATATTGGATTCTTATTCTTACCTATTCTAACATATACATACATACGTATACACGAACAATTTCAGACTGAGAATTTTTTCACAGAGAGTTATAAACGATTTCCATGTTTAGGTATAAATACCTAACTTCTCGTAAAAAAAATCATTGGATTATTGTATATCTATAATCTGTATTACTTATTTTCACTATGTGCCAAGTTTCAACGACGGGAGAATTATTCGGGTGACAAAAGCTTCATTGATTGGTCTACTAGTGGTGATGTCATGTGGACAACTGTGATGTGGAAATGAAAAAAAAATGTTTATGGATTTTTGGAAGGAAATAACAGAAGTCAGCTCCTGGCTACGAGCTTTTGTTGGCTTATTTATAAGCTTTTCTGGCCTGTATTTTTACCAACTTAATAAAAATTAGGTTATAAATTCTACCTGTATGTATGTGATATCTTTAGAATTGGATAAAACTTGAGTATTGATCAATTAAGGCTTCCGAACAAGTGTGCAAAATTTTGTGAGTGTATCTATGTTTGTATATTTGTCTCAGGATTTCTCGAAAATGAGAAGTCATAGCGATATGATTCTTTTTTAGTTCAAACCGGTATATTTTAACTGACACAAAATAAGCCAGGCAGTTACTAAGCAGGGGCTGATAAAAAAACCTGATAAAATTAAGAGGTTGTTAATTTATATACCCACTCAACAGTCCATGGGGACTACAGTCCCCAAACAACATTGTTGCGACAACATCCCGTTTTATGCTGTTTTATCAAAGCAAGAGTTGTGTAGTACAATCAATCAAATATAGATGTCTCTAGAATATATAAACCATCTTTAGGAACATTACGTTTCCATACCATGGCAACAAAAATATCAGCTTTTTATTAGCATTCCGCAGGTATTTAAAGTTTTGATACAGCTTTAGTAGTTTTTCTGTGATAAGCGTTTTTGTCGGCGCAGTCAGTATAATTATAGTCGCGCGCGGTGCCGGCCGAACTTGGACAGTTCGAATTAGAATCTCTCGCGCGATTGGGCTGTTGAGTGGAAGACAATTTGCGTGACCAATTTTTTTTTAAATATGTGTTACAAACAATATACCTATGTTAAAGACTGCTATAACATAAGTATGTCATACAGACTGTTCTGCGGAATTTTCCAATCAATAAATAGTTTAAGTTACATCAAAGCAAAATTGTATTCGAAAATTTTACGGAATATGAGTACGTAGGTGTCTCGAAAACTACTTTTAGTTTGACCTCTTTGTAATTTCGTGTCGGGTTCCTATGTAACGAATATTTTTACTGTATTTTTTTTGTTATGTTATGAATATGCATATTGCGTTACGCTCTGTAGCACAAAAATGCTCACATTAACGGTTCTATGACTAGATAAAAACGTTTCATATTTTAAATGCAGCATTTATCGCCTTTGAAAGCAGAGAAAACGGTATCAATTACATTTTAATTGGCCAATTTGAAATCGAGCTTCCGATATCAATTATGCCATTATGAAATTACCGTTCTTAAATACTTCACTTTTTATTATGACAGCTGAAATAGATACTTACAGAGTTGTGTGTATGTTACTACACCTATATTTTTTTATGTTTAAGTGTTGTACATAATTTTGTTTGTTAAGTTAGTTACAAAATTGAATTTATGGAATTTAAGTAAGGTACTTTCAAATTACCAAAACATGTCATAAAATATATGTTAGTAGTTACGACAGAAAATACTGCCAAAAATAAACTTGTAAATACAACCAACATGTTTTATTATTTCGAAAAGGGTCAAAAGAAACTCAATTTCATTTTAAATTTGTATATTGAAAGAAATAATCTGTACAATCTAAGAAAATAATGTATCACAAAGGACGATTTGTCGAAGGCACTACTTTACATCGGCTCATATTTACTTTGTATACACATTAAATAGAAAATATACTCCACTCTCTATATTATAATAAATTAAGCGATATGTGCCCAAATGTTATATTATAATTGCGTCACACATCGGGCCCGAACACTTACATCTACAACAAGTGATTGTCAAAAAATAAAGGAATTAATAACATTAATCTTAACCATTAAACGATTAAATACATAAAAATATTACAAAAAAACCGTAATAATTATTTAACATGTCAAATTCCACATTGAATACTCGCAGTCTTTGATTTCGTTGTGACTACCAGCATAAACATTAACAGTATTGACTATTTACATAATAATATTCGATGATAATCAATATTTTAATTCGAATAGGAATGCCCAGTGCGAGCGAAATACTAAAAGATACCTAACACCGTGCGTGCAGATATACAGTGGCAACAGAGAAAATGGTACAACGATACACTTAACTAATGGCAATCGAAACAGGATGGAAACTATTAAGATCCAGTTTAGTTTATATTCACAGAAATTATAAATTACAATAATTCTTCGACGAGGAACCACGACATACAGGGTGTCAAAGAAGAAGCGAAAAAAATCCCTCCAACGTCTCAAAGAAAACAAGTTGTTTGGTTGGAATACCGAAATATGAAAAAATACTTTTCTAAGTACACTTTTTTTCGATATTCAATAACCAAAAAAACCTTGTACTTTAATCCATAGAAGAAAATTTGCGTTATTTCTTCAACACCTTATAACGTCATTTTGAATATGGACGACGCATAAGATCCATTTGTATTTTATACCTTTTTGGAGGTATAAATCGTGGTTACACGTTGGTATAGGCCAGTATCACATATTGGCATAACAATAACATCAGTCAACGCGCATTAATGTTATGAGATCATACTGACTAAGAGCTGCCAGCCGTTGCCACCATATTTTATTGCTAAGGCGAGTGCGCAACCTCTAAAAAGCCACAAACAAGTCATAGACAAAGCTTAACCATAGACAACACGTCATCAAAATATTATGCTCTTTTTTATTTTATTTTCTTTAACTTTTTTGTTAGTAAAAATGGCATTTATTAGACTCTAGCGCTTAGGTACGCTATACAAACATAAATACTTCAATACATAACTTGATTTTGCAAAATCAAATATTCACACAGACATAATATTATAAACTGCATCATTGGCTTTACGTAAATGAAATCTTAACAGTAATCTATTTGGATAACGTTTCCTTTGGAGTTTTCATTTAGAGAGGCGTACATTATAATTTATGATCGAGTAAATTGAATCATACATCGATGGCAAGATTTGAACAAATACAATGACGGTTAGTGTAAATCAGCCTCAAGTCGCTTTTTTTAGACTACCCTCTATATACAGGATGGCTCTATTATCGTATATTTAGCTGAAGTGAAATCATCTGTTGATACACTAGCTCTGTATCAGAGGATTATCGAAACACGAGATATTTTTAGCCTTACCTAATCAAACTATGATCACAATATAAGGAAAATCTGATTGTTACGATAAATTATCAGCAGATAACGGTATTTCAAGTAAACACACGATTTCATTGACACCCTGTATAGCGACAATAAATCAAAATGAGTATTAGTATTTTCGAGTCGGTTCCGTGATTACTTCGTATTTTTCGATGACGTATGAAGAAACCATTTTTTTTTTCGTTTTTTTGTTTTATAAAAAATACAATGATAAGAATATTCCTTCGCAGGGATATATACCACATTTTCTTATCCTATCGTAATTGCTTAATCATATAAGGCACAAAGCTAGTTAAGCCTGAATTTATCGATTCTTTAAACACATCTTTGCGTGTAAATATTGCCCCTTCAATATACGGCCAATAGACCAAAAATATATTATTGTCTCTGGTCACCATAAACATGTTTTTTTTTTAATATTTCATACGGATTTGAACTCATAGAAAATCGATTTAAAACCCTAGTGACTGGCCCTTGAGTTGATAAATATTAGCAAAGGGGCAGCCCTCATAGAAATTGGTAAGTGATATTGTCTGGCATAGTTATAAAAAATTGTTTCAGCTGTCTTGTTTTACATTGGACAGTTATTTCATGGATGTTAAAAATGAATAAATAAGTTCAAATTTGATTCTCAGAACAGCCTTCAAATTCAATTTTAATTTTCGCCCAATGCTATCAGATGATGCCTTATGCCACTAAATCCCAAAAAAATCCACTTTAACCCCAAAACCTGATCTATGAAGAAACAAAAATCACTTAGGTGTTACAGTGGAATCAATTTATGTCTTGTAAAATTTCGAGAACAATTACCTTTGGGGTCGGTGGCATATCGTTAACATCACATATACTCAAACTTCATTTCAATACCGAATCTCCATCACTTCCACATCCAAATCCAGACAACATCACTCCAATTTTCCTACCTCACTGGCTCAGTCCAAAGATCTTGAGCGCGTTGAACGCGGTAGCAAGCGCGACGTCCTCAGGCTTTTGCGCTAGGAAACCGGCGATGAGCTCAACTATAGCTGGTAAAGCACACGGCTCGTTGCGTTGGAACGTGCAGTAGCGGTTCACGAAGTTCATTGACCTGGAAAATTTAAGACTGATAAGAATTTGATTTAAAAAAATTGGTTGCCTGTAAAGTCGGTGTACGGGCGAAAGTTTTACGTGACAACGACTTTTGATGTCTGTCTCTCTCGCTCTCGCGTGCCTCTCACTCGCTCTCATTGTGGAGCGCATAACGTGAGCGGAGCGTAACGCAGTCTCTTGAAGTGTCACCCGGCAAACCAATTTATAAGACGTTGTCACGTCAAAAAATATTAGCTTCTTCATTTTTTTAAGCATAACCATCAAATTTGTCGGGTCGAAATTTGATTCAGTGTTTTTCTGTCTTGAAAATACTCGGAAACAGCTCAGAGTCAAGAAGTTGGTGGTGATGAGTCCCCCATGCCTCGGAATGCACATTAAGCTGATTAAGGTCCTGCGCCTGATCTCTGATCGATCATGTCGGACCCGTCGAGCCGAATTAATGAGAGTGAAGGAAGAGAGAGTGCACTTGTGTATTGCGCACACACCTGGGCACTATAATATCTCCTGCGTACCCTAATCTCCGTTGAGACGGGCCGCCATTACTCGAAAATCCGCAGGATAATATATAATTATCAAAAATATAAATCCTACTAATAAATAAACGAACGAACAATTAGATTAAGGTTCGAAAATAAAAACAATAACAAAATTATCTAATCTTTACATTATATGAGGTTATGTATTGATTTAATCGGAGATAGCCATTTTATCGATAGCTTATTGGTATCCGCTATATTATCGCTAGCTGCAACCGTGTTAATTTTTTTACAAAGAGGAAAAAAACAATATATTTCATGATATGATATCATATTGTTAATTGGATAAATTGCGTTGAAAAGGTCTTGGGAGTCGGGCCGGATACGCTGCCCGAAAGTGATGTCAGGATATCAATAGGGATTCAGCGATTAAGTATGATAATGGATGTGTTTGGCAAAAATAGCGTTGCAAGCGTTTACAGTTTTGCTGCCAGGATTCGCTTACATTAGCTAACTGACAGTTCTATTGACACAATCTTATCACTATCCGCAATACATCACTATTTTTTGGCAAACACAGTTTCCGCCTCTTGGTAAGATCTTTCTTGCCGATTTTGGAGGCGCAACTGTATAAAAAAGAAATCGACACTATGATCTATATACATAAAAGAAAGTCGTGTTAGGCCAACACTTATAATTCGAGAATGGGTGGACCGATTTCTATGATTATTACTTTGTTGGATTTGTCTTGGCCCCGATTCTGATAATAAACGCCGGGGGCGGAACTAAGTTTGCTGTGACCGCTATATGTAAATCGCTTCATTGAGACTTTGCCTGGGCGGGGGGGAGGCGGTACGTGAAGGCCCCTCACCCTGCCCGCTCTCGCCTCCCCCGCGCCCCGCCGCCCCGCAGGCGAGGTCTCAATGGAGCAGTCTACCTATAGTCATTTCTAATGAATCATTTTACCTCTCAGTGAGCCCGCTCTTGACGTGCGGCGGCAGTTTCGATGCGCGCGTGTTGGGGAACATGAACGGCGAGTCGGTTTCTACCAACAACTTGTCTAGTGGTAGTAGCTGTTCCGCTAAAAGCCTTCTGATGCCTCCATCTGATTTGTCCTAAAAAAATATAAATTATTTAAAACGTTAGTTAAAGTTGAGACACCCGCCACTTGGATGACGACGATCGAAAAAGATCTGAAGGGGGCTCATTTAGATAAGGACGCAGCACAAGACCGTGCTTAATGGAGAATGCGGACGAGGAAGGCCGACTCCCAAGTAAATGGGAGCAGGTCTAGGGGGAAGAAGAAGTTAGTTAAAGCCGTGCTGTAGGCTACCAGTGAGGTGGCGGATAGTGAACGGCCACCAGATATGGTGGTTAGCCGCAAATATGTTGAATAAGGTCCCCGACCAAACATCAGGATTACCAAAATGTAGTGTCTAGCTAGTGGGATGGGCTTCTCTATTAAAAACTACAATATTCAGTTTAAATTCTGCAAACGCCGCCAAAGAAGCGTTCCCCTGGTGTTGGGTAAAAGAAACCGGCCAAGTGCGAGTCGGAATAGCGCACGAAGGGTTCCGTGCGGTTTCATTGATATCGAGCAAAAAAACGCGTGTATTGTATGGCCCCCCTTAAACATTTATTTTATTTTTAGTACTAATTGTTAAAGCGGCCAACAGAAATGCATAATTTGTGAAAATGTCAACTGTTTAGCTATCGCCGTTCTTGAGATACAGCCTGGGTGACAGACAGACGGACAGACAGCGAAGTCTTAGTAATAGAGTCCCGTTTTTTACTCTTTGGTTACGGAAACCTAAAAACTATTACCATCATTCGCTTGCCCTGTTCCCAGTTTATCTGGGATCGGCGCAACTGTTTTTCTCTTACACACTATTCTATCACTCGTTACTGAATCATCCACTCCTTTCACACTCATATTATGTTTCACACAGTCCCATCTCTTTTTCGGTCGGCCTCTTCTATTCCGTCCATTCACATTCATACTCATCACTCTTCTTGTTACATGACTTTCCTCCCTCCTCATTACATGACCGTACCAAGACAGACGATGTCCCACCATCTTCTCAGTTATCGGTGCCACTTAACTATTTATTTATTTATTTTACTCACAGGTATACAAACAGGATATGGTCTATGCTTAACTTATATAAAATTAAGAACTAAAATACATAGCTGGACCATAGCCCATGAAAAGTATACACAACATGATTTTATACTATACGCTAATAGTGAACTGTAATTAAATCTAAACAACTATAAATGATAAGTGTGTTGAAAACTGTATGACATCAGGTCCACGCATGACCTTCGCCCCTCAGTGTGTTGGATATAGCTTTTTATTTATATACTATATATTTACTAACCTTGCAAATATACCCCGTGATGCCGAGATAGTATCCCCGTTCGATGTACTTCAGTCCCTGCTCAACCGATCCCGTGAATGAGTGGATCACGACCGGGGGAAGACGACAGGCGAACTCGTCCAGAATCGCTATCAGATCCTCCTGGGCTTCTTTCTCGTGTACGAAGAGGGGTTTGCGAAGGTCACACGCCATTTCCACCTGGAACAGATATAAAAAAAAGGTTTAAATACTTCACAATGTTTTAACATTCAGTGTCTTATTTGTATTCTTAAAAGATCCTTAACTCCTTAAGAGACCATGAAATTTGGTGCGGTCGGCCCGACGGCACGAAAGATGTTTTTTTTATTTCATCTTTTAGGTATAAATTATTTGTGTAATAAATGAAATAAGTAGATTAGCGCGATAATCAGAGCAATGAACTTCGTGTAACGTAATCGTATCGAGTTCATATGAAAGTAATAAAAAGTATTTATTGGAGGGACATCACTCACAAACACATACAATATATTACAAACAAACAAACAAAATACTACATACAGTAACACCGAACAGACGGCGAGAAAACAAAAAAAAAATAAAGAAAAAATGTTACACTGGCCTAAATAAAGGCATAAATAATGTCACGCGCCGATGGCCAATCTCAGTTGAGATTAACCGCCGTCGAATGCTACTTAACACGTTCCGGGACACAACTCCAGACACAACTTCACTGTCCCGGAACGTGTTAAGGAGGATGTTAAGTCATAGAAATAAGTAGCGCTGCTATTTTAACAACGCGTTTAAATAACAGTTAATTGTTATGTATTACTTGGGTGATACTGTTGCTGTTGACCTGGTTTTTTAACAGTATTTCACTTCTGATGGTACTTTGACGTAGATAATATGTAAATACGGACACGCTACGATGAAGTCGCACCTTCGCATCAAGATTATTATTTATTAGATACTTACAGCACAAAAATATATCACAATTAAAACAGTTACGCAAACGCACACAGAAAATGCTAATGCATATCTAAAGTATTTTCTATTATTGCTGACTCTCAGATTTTATTTTATTTCATCTCAGTTTTATTAAACAAGTGACGAATCTATACTAATTTATAAAGCTGAAGTTTGTTTGAACGCGCTAATCTCAGGAACTACTGGGCTCATTTAAAAAAAGTGTTGGAACAGCTTATTTATCGTTGGATAGCTTATTATTAATTACTAGCGGTCCCAGCGAACTTTGTTTCGCCCCGGCCCCGTCCCGCCCCAGCCCCGGCCCCGTTGAACGGGATAAAAAGGATCCTATGTCCTTCTCCTGGTTCAAAGCATCTTCCCACCGTTTCGCCCCGGCCCCATCCCACCCCAGCCCCGGCCCCGTCTAACGGGATAAAACGTCTAACGGGATAAAAAGTATCCTATGCCCTTCTCCTGGCTCTAAACTACCTCCCTGCCAATTTTCAGCTAAATCGGTTCAGCTGTTCTTGAGTTATTCTTATTATAAGTGGAGTAACTAACACGACTTTCTTTTATACAGTGGTGGACAGCTAATTAAAGACACATTGAAAATTGTATGTTCATCAAGTTTTGGGTTTCAATAATTTTGTATTATGAATACATAGAAACCAGTAACTGTTGTAAAATAATCGTATGGGTTTTACGTATAATTTGAAGTTACTATTTGCCATAACATTGATCTATTTTTCGTTATTTTTGACCTCAAATCTATTATGAGCAAAATAAGTGTACCAGTGATGTGGACAACTAATTAAAGACACCAAATGTAAGTTACTGAAAACCAAAAAAATACTGAAACTACCAAATAGTCAGTTAATGTGAAATTATAAATAGTCATTTCTCAATTGTTTTACATAGTTTTTGATGTTTTGTCGTATGTCGTTTAGCTGTATTTTGACCTTAACTTAGTCCTGGCATTGGTGATATGCGTTTCTTGTTATCATGTATTAGAATTTGTTCTAATGTTTTCATAAAAGCGTCGTAAAGTTAATAAACATTAGCAACATGTCTCGCTAGTGTATTACTTACTACAAGAATCTAATTTTATTCAATTAGGTTGATGTTAGGACTATTATGGTAGCATATCTAAAAGATAGGCAGTGTGCCTGAGAAAAACTGAGACGGCCGTTGCAGTCGGTTTAGTAAGTCGTTAGTATGTCTAAACTACAAGATTATCTAGACAAGATGCTTAGTCAGCTAAGGGTAAGATAGGCTGTTGTTGAATATTATTGTTTAGGTATTTCATCCATGTACAAGAATTTTTTCATAGGTCCAGCAATACGTCTAGAAAATCAACGGCGCACTTTGATGTTTCCTCACTTTATATCTTACAGTTATATGATACATAGTCTTGTTAAATTATCGTCTTTTAGACCGTTTTCCTCGTAATTACATCCATTATTTTATTTTATTCGAAAACATCTCAATTATCCACTTTGATTCGGTCCACGTTGAGAATGTATTAAGGCAAACCGCATCCGTGAAATATTTGGCATATTATAAATTTGGTAACTTATAAAATTTTCTTCAGTGCAAGTTTTCCTCGCATAATCTAGGCCTTATTTATATTATATTATTATTATTTAACGATCTTCCTGCTTTACTGTCATGAAAATATGCTTTGATCCTTAATATTTTTCATCTAGAAATCCCATTCTAGGTCTTTCCGTGGGGTCCGATTCTAAGGTCCTGACATCTATCGCATTTGAAACTTTGTAATATCAGACAAATAATAGTCAGTAGGTAGTAACCAACGCTAAAATAACCTTAATGACGCGTTTATAAAAGCATTCGAATAAATTTCAATACATGCTTGCAAGGAACTAATAGCACTAATGCCAGGACCGTGTCAGGACTGGGTAAAGGTCAAAATGCAGCTAAACGACATACGACAAGACATCAAAAACTTGTAAAACAATTGATAAATGGCTATTTATAATTTCACATTAACTGACTATTTTGTAGTTTCAGTATTTTTTTGGTTTTCAGTAACTTACATTTGGTGTCTTTAATTAGTTGTCCACATCACTGGTACACTTATTTTGCTCATAATAGATTTGAGGTCAAAAATAACGAAAAATAGATCAATGTTATGGCAAATAGTAACTTCAAATTATATGTAAAACCCATACGATTATTTTACAACAGTTACTGGTTTCTATGTATTCATAATACAAAATTATTGAAACCCAAAACTTGATGAACATACAATTTTCAAGGTGTCTTTAATTAGCTGTCCACCACTGTGTATATAAGATTATTTAGGATTAATCTGAAGAAAAACACCAGTTACTTCTCAGACGCATAAACAAATTCAAAATCTATTCATAGTCGCCGTATGTAAACATTGCCATATCAAAACATCAGCACTCAACCAACATCACGATAATGTCATTCAACTCTTATCAGTCACAGTTGAATCTGACTGGGATGATAATTTGGTACAGTCACTCAATGTCCGTAACTTATTTTTGTTACAAAATCAACCCTATTACAAGTGAATAAGACATGCAGTGTTGCTGTTTGTACTTTCCTTAAATATAGGCCACGATTCACGAACGCATGCCAGGCAGCCGAGTGAAGGGTATTGAGAACGAAATTAAACTAGGTATTACGTAATCATAGATTGCATGCAATTACTCTATTGTACACACGCCAGTACAATGATTGTACGGCTAAATTACATAACTTGATGGATTTTGAACTTTATTGCGTTAGAAATAGCGATCAAAACTGCCAATTCATTTTATTTTGGAGGGTTGATGTGTTGACGAATGTGCTATGTTGAGATATCATGGGTGTCATGCCATCAATCGGATCAGATAGCAGATGTCACGTTTCGAAGAATCTGTCAATATCTAGTTAAAACCGAAGTAAGCATACAACTCTAAACACAAGGGCTGCCACAATATATCAAACCGTGTTGCAGTTGCTGTGTTTACTTGTAAGTAGTCTATGCTTAGCCCAAGTTTTTTTTTTTTTTTTTTTTCTCTTTATTTGGGATAGCAAACAACCACACACTGTATAGATGATACAATAATTTAGGCTTAAGTTATAATGAATAAGTATGTAGTCAACACACTGTCCACATATTGACAAATAAAAATCAAACATAAATTATCGGACGCGATGCGCAACAACAGCTAATCAAAAGTAGTTATGTGTAGTCACCAGTAGTAAAATTTGTAAAGATATACAGTCTTACTACAAATCATCCGTTAAAACTGGTTTTAAGTCATGTTTAGTTAAAAACTGTTTTAAATTTCAAAAGGGTTTAAAACAGTGTTTAACATTTTGTACCACAAATAGGTTTTTGGGTAGTGTTTAGCTAAACACCAGTTTTAGATACAAATATTCATTCATTCACTCTCAGTTCATTCATTACATTTCCTAGTACGCAGGTTGCATTCAGCACATGCAGAGTAAATGAACAAAAGCTTCTTGAAATGATGGCTGAATAGTATCAAAACCCAAATCTTTAAAAAAAAGTTGTGATGACAGCAGAATGAGAAGAATCTGATTTGTTTTGACTTTTTTACAGGAGTTTGTAAAGAAAGAGCGCGTTTTCAATTCATTTGTAAAAAGTCGTATTTTGTTGTGTATTGACTGATTTGTTTTCAACATGAATCAAAAAAAGAAAGATCGCTAGGATAATTGGACAAAAAACGAAAAGGTAAATCAAATGGATAACTACCACATAGTCGCCGTATGTGGGGTTTGGAAACGTGATAGCATTGTAATTGTTTATTTTATTTCAGGATATCCTTATACAGCTTATAGAAAGTTCGAAAGACGTGGTAAAACACAGAAACACGAATACCAACACAAACCGTCATAGAGTTGCAGAGTGGAATTTTATTTTACAAAAGTATGTCTAAAATAGTGAACTTGTTTTGTTGGTTTGTTGATTAATAAATTAATTGTGTGATCAATAAATAAATTGTTGTGAAATCAATCATCCATAATATTTTCTATAGGAAAGCACGAATTTGATTTACCGCGAAACGAAAGTCAAGTTGTCAAATGTCAATCTGTCAATTTTTTGAGGTTAAACACAAGATAAAATAGGGGGGAGGGTGTTTAATTAAAACACTGTTTAAAAGAGTGTTTTAGCGCCAAAAACTGATTTGTGGTAAGGATTTTCTTAAAATCTTGTTAAACAGTGCCTAAAACTTTGTTTAAGTGATTTGTGGTAAGGCTGTTATACTTTAAAATGCGTGCATATTTATTTATGTGGTTAATTAAGGTAGGCGCACACATTATATTATACTGCCAGCGACTCCATACACTACAGAATAAAATAAAAACATTTTATAATAAATTAGACCACCTCCAAAAGAAAAATATAAGAGGTCTAAGAAAGGTTTGTAAAGAGCTCTGTGGAACTGAACATGAAACATTACATTATCCAAATAATGAGTAGTAAACAATTATCTTAACATAGGGAATGATACGAATTAGCATTAAAAATTTAGCAACAAATAATTATATTAAAGTCGATTGAAATTAATTCAATGAGGTGAGTTTAGTATATTAAAGACAGAACGCTTGAATTGACCTTCGGAAAGATGAAATATGTCTGATTCAACAAAGGTGTCATTATACATATGAAGCATTTGTCGCAGAGGTGAGCGAAGACCCGCATTCGTACGATATTTGGCAGTTGCAAATAGGATACGAGCGCGCCGCACCTCCCGCCTATATACAGTTCTTGGGACAATATAACTCAATCCATTGGTCAAGTCAGTACAATCAAACTTATTATTTACAATACCATAAAGTACCATACATGCAAGGAGTTTTCGTCTGGATTGAAGAGGGAGCAGTTTATACTCATCCAATAATTGATTATGTGACATATATGTACCATAACACCTATAGTGCATTGATCTTAGATATTTACATTGCACTTTCTCAATCAAATCCGTATACTTTTTATACAGAGGATTCCATATTGGTATGGCATATTCAAGTTGGGAGCGGACCAAAGTTTTATAAAGATATAAATACGTACTGGGCTTCTTAAAGTGTTTAGATGACCTCATTACAAAACCATACATTTGATAGGCTCTTTTAACAATTTTGTCTATGTGGAGGTCTAAATGCAACTTATTATCCAATATGATTCCTAAATCGCGCATTGATGTGACTTTGTTTAATAAAACGTTACAAAGAGAATAGTCATAATTTATAATATTTTGTTTTTTAGAAAAATAAATATGACATTTGGACAAGCTCAAATGTAATTTGTTGTCAATGCAGTATTGAGATAGTCTGTTCAGGTCCTGTTGTAATAAAATGCAATCAGAGATGGATGTGATGGATTTATAGACTTTTAAATCATCTGCATACATCAAAAAGTTACAATTGTGAAAGCACTGTCCAATGTCATTAATGAAAATTATAAATAAAAGGGGACCAAGGATGGACCCCTGAGGTACCCCAGAAGTTACACGAATACTTTGCGATTGAAACCCGTTTATAACAACCTTTTGACATCTATTCATAATATATGACGAAAACCATCTCAACAAATTACCTCGAATGCCATTATAAGCAATTTTCCTTAAAAGAATTTCATGGTCTACCTTGTCAAAGGCTTTTTGAAAGTCGGTATATATAGCGTCTGTTTGAGTGTTATTGTCCATGTTTTCAAAGAGAAAAGAAACATAGATTAAAAGATTAGTGACAGTGGATCTTCCTTTAACGAAGCCGTGTTGTTCTTTTAAGATGTTTTGATGTATAACTGGATAAACTTCATTATGAACCAGTCTCTCAAAAAGCTTTGACAAGGCAGACAGAATAGATATTGGTCTATAATTCTCCACTTCATGCTTTGAACCTTTTTTATGTACAGGCACTATGTTAGCCCTTTTCCAGATCTCAGGAAAAATCCCAGCTGTGATGCATTGATTATATATAATATAAAGAGGCTTACTTATACTTTCAGCAGTTTTAACCAGAAAAATTGCCGGGAGCCCATCGGGTCCTGAGCCTTTCGATGGGTCTAAGGATTTAAGTTCCCTGCGGATCTTACTTTGGCTAAAATGTAGATCGCATAAGTGTATATTATTATTAGGAGTAGATGTCGAGGGCTCAGCAGACCAATTATCTAAAGACAGAGTCGATGGCTCGTATACAGAGTGGAAAAAATCAGAAAACATATTACAGATTGTATCAGGTTCACTGGCTAAAGACCCATTATAACACATGTGTGAGGGAACACTAGATGAAGTTTTATTATTTGAAATGTAAGTCCAAAAATGTTTAACATTAATACTGTTTTCAACTGAGCCAATATATCTAGAGAAACATTTACGAGATTCCAATTTGAAACGTTGCCTAAACATAGAGAATTGTTCGTAATCAGATGTATTTTTGTACTTTTTCCATCTAACCCATGATTTTTGTTTGTTCTTAGCTATGTGAATTAAGGAGGATGTGAACCATACCGGGTATCTTGTAGATCTACAAGATACTGGTGGGGCATGCTTTTTGATTATATTAAAAACTAAATTGTAAAAAATCTCGACTGCTTCCTCCACGTTACTTGTGTTAAGTAAAGATGACCAATCCAATTTATCTAGATCTTCATTTATAGACTCGTAATTAGCTTTGTGGAAGTTATATTTAACAAGTGATCGACGACGCATGGGAGGTAATGGTGTGGTATTAAATACGAAATTAACACTAAATGGCGGGTGATGGTTGACCTTAGGCAAAAGAGTATTTGTTAGTGGAGTTATACTACATTCTATATTTGATATCAATAAATCTAAGATGTTACCTCGTGTATTTATTATGAAATTATATTGACTCGCGTCATGAAGTGACATAAAGTCGGACAGATGGGTAGATCGCTCAGTCGATGCAACGAAGTCCAAGGCACCAGAACATGAATCTTTAGGAACCCATGTGATCTCAGGTAAATTGTAATCCCCAAAAAGAGAAAAACTTACTACGGAGGTGTCGTCAAGAAGCGTTGTTACTAAATCTAAATAAGCTAAATACGTATCAGATGTAGTTTTTGGAGGTATATAAACTACAGCAACGACATGTCGTTTTAAGCCACATGAGCTAGGAAGGCAAATACTCACATGCTCGATGCTATTCAACAAAGTGTTCTGGTACCCCGATATGATAGCCATAGGTTTTAAGTTTTTTAGGACTGCAACCAATACACCGCCCCCATCCATCTTGTTCGTAAACGTACGATTACGATCGCAACGATATACAATGTAACGCTGATCTATAAATTCGCAATTATCAATTTCAGGTATTAACCAGGTTTCCGTCAGAATAATAAGGTCATATGCGTGAGATAAAATATTCATATACAACGTATGTAATTTAGTACGAATACCGCTACAGTTTTGATAATAACACACTAAATTAGCCATTCATAACATTAGATAAATAAATGCATTTTACCGTAGAAGTATAATTTGAACACCTCATTCTAAGTAATAATAATATGTGATAATTGAGGAATATAAATCCAGTACAAATCGGATGGTTAAATACGCTCCCAACTCCAATATGACAACAAAATATCTCTAGCAATAATTTAACTACGGATACACTTGCTGAATAAAACTGACACAATATATCAAAAGCAAATTTGGTACGACGACATGGAACAAGTACACGATTAAAACCAGAAGAGAACAATATTTTATGGCAGAAGATAAATATATAAACTAAACTATTAGGTTTCACTAAGCTTTTTACTGGAGCCGGCTTTGATCTTAGAAATGTCTGCCTGGGTTCGTATAGCGATAGCTGCATGATTGTTAGATTCGCGCACAAGAATAGTAGCATGCTTAAGTATTAGAAATTATAGCTTACTTTTTGTGTAATTAGCTTTTAATAGAGAAGCCCATCCCACTAACTAGAGTCTAGACTCCACACTACATTCTGATAACCCTGCCGCTGTTTGGTCGGTGACTGAAGGCCTACTACGCAAAACGAAATCCGTCAATACGATAATCGTTCTGCGGATCCGAAGCATTTCGTAGTAAGGATCCTAAACTAAAAATCTTTCGAATCAGAAAAACGATTATCGTTTGACGGATTTCGTTTTTCGTAGTAGAGCTACTGCTTATTCAACATATTCGCAGCTCACCACCATGTCTGGTGACCGTTCACTGTGGATAACTGTTGGGAGGCCTATGTTCAGCAGTGGACATCCTTTGGCTGATTATAATGATAATAAATACAACAAAGAAGTAAAGGACAGATATTATCAGTGTGTTCCAGTAGTTATGCTAATTGCTATGGCTGAATTCACATATAAAACTTTCGAAGTTCAATAGAGCCGATTTGCCGTTGCTTGTTAGCGCCGACATACGCCCATGTATAGCTGTGGACAAAAGTTGTTTCCCTAATAAAATAAGGACTATCATCGACAACGATCTTTAAAAAAAACTCTCAAAGAATGCGGACAAAAGTATGTAGGAGTATGTGAATTAATATAACCCCTAAACTGCCAACAAGATCCTTGCTCCCATTCAAACGCCAGTTCTTTGTCATCCTATTACCAGACAAAGGGTAATAAAATACTTCAACAAAGGTCAAGGTTTTTTCAATGTAAAGAATGGGTTTAAAGAGTTCAACCATGATTACCAAATTTTGTCTTTTCACTCTATTATAATATTTTAAGAGAATGTACCTTTTAAGAGAAATGGGTTCAGAGAGACATGTATACAGTGATTTATTGCTATGTATGTGTATTGTAAAAATTAGAGATATATTCTATGCATGCATCGACTATCAAGCAAAATTATAGTGTTTTGTGTGTGTCTTGATAGAGAGAAAGAAAATAAAAGAGTGAGAAAATAGCATGATACTATGTCTGAATTAATCTACCCCTATAGGGGCCATCCATAAAGTACGTCACACGAATTTCATGATTTTTTGAGCCCCCTCCCGTCCTTGTCACAGGTGGTCACATTTCTGAGACCCCCCTCCTCCCTAGTGTGACGTCACATGTTTTGCGATTTCACATCGAAAAATTATTAAATTAAAACAGCAGTTCCGAATTTAGTTTTATTTCCATTTAAATTAAGTACTTTTTTTATGAAATCAACATCATATCAAATATTTGAAACAAAGAAGAAGAAACCGTATTGTCCTAAAGATAGAGTTGGAAATTTTTTTTAGCTTATAATTAATATTTCAAATTACGTGATTACCACCTCTAGATATAATAGATTTTGAAATGTGATGTCACGAAACTTAGTACCCCTCCCACCCCTTGTCTCATTTTGTCGACCCCCCCCCCCTCCCCCCTTTACGTGTGACGTAGTTTATGGATGACCCCTAATTAGTGTCTCTTTCTGTGTGTGTTTTTAATTTATCAATATTTGCATGCCTGGATACAACCACGAAGCGGATTTTTGACCTGTTCTGTAAATTTTATTTTATGTATTCTGGCAAATAAACAATTGTATTTGTATTTGTGTGTGTATGCGTTTGTGTGCGTGCGTGCGTCCGTGCGTGCGTCCGTGCGTGTTTGTGTGTGTGAGTGTGTGTGTGTGTGTGTGTGTGTGTGTGTGTGTGTGTGTGTGTGTGTGTGTGTGTGTGTGTGTGTGTGTGTGTGTGTGTGTGTCAGAACTAAATAAATAAATATTTTTCTGTTTAGCCCACATAAGTAGTGTTTCTCTCTGTGTGTGTTTGTGTGTGTCTCACCTGTCGCTTGAATGCAGCGCGCTGCGCGGAGGGCTCGGAGAACTCTTTGCTATAGTTGAGGCCGCACTCGCCGACCGCGACGCACTCGGGAGCGCTCGCCGTTTGCCGCAGCTCCTCCCACAACTCTTCCTCGACCATGGACTTGGCATCGTGAGGGTGGACGCCTGCAGCAAAGAAAAATGCGTCTTAAAGTCTTGGGATAAGTATTAAAGTACCTGTCAAGTTCTTTATGTAGAACATTAACACTGGCCGTGGTGAAAGATAATGTGTCTTAAGTTCTTGGGATAAGTATTAGAGAACCTCTGAGCTTCAGTGGTTAGCGCTTCTGACTACTATACCAGCGGTCACGGGTTCAAATCCAAATCGCAAGGGGCAAATGTTTATGTGATGATCATGAACATTTGAACCTAAGTCATGAATGTTTATATGTATTAAGTATTCATGGGAGACCCCTGTCATAATTCATATTCTTGTCTAGTATTCGTAGCACAAGGAAGAAAATTTCAGTTTTTTTAACAAGCTTATTGGAGAAATAACAATGAGAGCTACAGAAGCTTGCCTTAACAATTCTAATTGTGAACCATTGGGCAATTCTGTAATATGTTTAAATGAAAACGTTATGATTAGGCTTTGAAAAAATTCTCTTTGTCTAATAAATAATATACTTAAACATACATACTTGTATAGAACCAGATGTTTAATCCAAACACATATTCATTGAATGAATCAACAATGCATTAGTAATAAGCGAAACTAATAATAAACTTACACATCAGGACAAAACATATGATTAATTTATTTAAACTTTATGGACCACAACCACAACCAATTTTGTGGTGGGCGAGGACAAAGGTGGACTTAACACCTAATGAAATACTCTTCCAGTCATACTTTAGGGCTAAGCAGAAATGAATTACAATATCAACTAGTCAATAAGACTAGGTAATTGAAATGAATATGGTTTTAGACTGTATTCTCAAATTAATTAATAGTAAATTTTTACCTATCAAGTCCATACAGATTTACCCAGCTATATGTTATGTTGATCGGCAAAATAATCCCTTGGAGTAATACTAGCACTAGATAAGGTTTTTAATCATTACTTGTGACAAGATTTTATATTTCAGCTGCCGTCAGCTGAAATCAGCTGTGTTAACAAGAGATAGTTGGTTTACCACAATGTGAGGGATTAACATAACAATCATAATATGGATAAACTCTTTAGCAGATGGACCACACAAAAAAATATTTATTTTGGAGGTTAAACTAATGAGTTCAAGTTCATTAAAAGCTGCTACCAATTTCTCATTGCCATAAAATATTAAATTAAGCTCAAAGTTACCTGCTGTTGAATAGATTGTGCCTGGATAGAGGCGCGTCAGTCTTAGGGCTTCTTTGCTGTTTCTCACTGATGTTCCCGTGACCATTATCTTCTGGACACCTGTGAAAAAGAAACACTTGAATAAAGTCCTTAAATAAATATGTGACCAGCATGTAATGTAAATATACTTTTTTCTGATGAAAGCATAATAGAATTCATACATACATAATAAGCATAACATTTGATAATGTACAGTATGTGTTTTTATGATTTTATGTGAATGCAATTTAACTTTCCCCTCTTGCCGAAACAGAAATGTATAGCAGTAAAACTGTTGTTCAATGCTTAAGTAACATCAATTATCAAGCTTAGCAAATAAATTTTATTGTTTATTATTGGAAGCAAATAGATAAAAAAATATGTGAGTTAATTTCTATCCACGAGTATAAATCAAGTATTCATGGAATGCACGGCGCAATCATTTGAAATGTGAATTAATTACGCGGGTAACAGAGAGTGTCGGCGCACTAACAGACGGCCGAGAATTTCATTGCAATAATACACGCAATTTAGGACAGAAATACTTCTTAGGGTACATGCCTGCATCTTTTGCCCTTTGAATAACAGAATCGAGATCACGGCCGTATTTTTTGTTTGTCAGGTTGGCGCCAATATCAATTACGATAAGATTTTCGTAACATCCCTTCAGTTCCTCGGAAATCTGGGTTTCTTCAGACGTCATCCTGAATTTGTGTGAAGCTTATTGGTTCGGTGTTTACCTAAAAAATTTGACGATATTTAGCTTGCGTTGCGACGACAATAATTGATTATAATTAGAAAACTTTAATCAATATACTCACAATTTGTATCAAACACACTTGCGAAATAAGCTTCTAATATTTTTAATGACTAGCCGAAAATATCTCACACCTTACTGAGATGCCACCATGTTTCTGATGATCTGTCAATGTCATTATGTCAGTCAGCCCATAGAGAAAGAAAAAATCTTCGTGAGTCAGCCAGCCAGCCAAGAAGCCAGTCCAGTGCACTGTCAATGCAATTGTCGCAGGCAAAACGTATAATCCCGCCGTTTACATATGGCGTCGTCAGTTTATAAACGCTCGCGGATTTGCAATATCCAGAGGGCAAAATGCTAAATGTTCAATTGTCATAATTTTGACGACGGTTGGTTGGTTCATGCCGATTTAGGGCGACCATGATAAAACACAGTTTTGTAGGACAAATAGGACTTATCAAAGTATTATAAAGACAATAATTATAAAAAAAAATATGAAAGTAAATCAGTTCTGTGACATACATTTTTAAATAAACAATCGCAATGACTGTTATACTGTTAGGGCAATCCTTTTTTTAACATAGTCCAAATCAATAATACTCATTGATTACATCTTATTTTTCACCAATAATTTATAAAACTCTGCAGGTGTCCTGTGGGTCTAAGATTCCATGGACACCTCAGTGTTTTATAACCTCAATTTTTTTGTCATTTTTCCATAGATTTCTTATCGATCCCGATTGAGTATTCTACAATTTTTGTATTTCATTATAAAAAAAACGTCTTTGAAATCACTCTTACCACGAATAACACCAATCATACACGTCGTATTTCCACTGTTTTCCAATCAGATTTTCACATATGAATTCACTATTTGACGCCATTTTTCTTTAATGCTCAATAGCGACACCCGTGGTGCGAAAAAGAACTAAATTCTACATTTTTCTCGGCATAATGTATAATGCGTTGCGGTTGTAGAATAAATGTTATGGTATTATATATAATGCCTCGGCATTATACATTTTGCCTTCGTCATTTAGCAAATCCGCGAGCGTTTATAAACTGACGACGCCATATGTAAACGGCGGAATTATACGATTTGACTGCGACACAATCACTGTCAATTATCTGTCAGAATCTAACCAATCAACACGCTTTTATTCATAAATCTAACAGAGATGCTTTCAGCATTGGTCTTATATTATAATCAACATTACATCAACGTTTTTCATTGGTTGTAAAGAAGAATCTGAAATATCATGATTGGCTGTTTGCAGTCCTTGTCTTTACATTATGCTGCCATTCAAATACCAAATGAAGAAACAAAATTATAGTTGAAACCACAATTTCCTTGCATTGTGTAGCACATAAATTTAACATTACTTACTGGTGTTCTTCTTTGAAACTAAGGGAAAGTACCTAACTATCGATAAGATAAGACAGAAAAGATTTGAATATTTTTATTCACTTTATTGTAGCCAGTGTTATGTTATGATCACAGGTTCTGAACGTGCCTCATTTGCATTTGGCTGGCATAAGCTGAAGAAGAAAGCGCTTACAAGCAAACCGGCGAATGCTTAGAAAACTACTCACTTAACTTTGCAAAATCAAAAGAGGTCTGCACAAGCATCAATGGCAGCGATACTAGCAAACGCTTACTTCGGTTGTATACACTGATTTTGTTTTTGATGGTATTATTTGGCAAAATTAAAGAGAGTAATCTCCTAAACACTCTCTTTAAACACCGTAAAATGGGGTGAATAGGGTAAAACTGTACATTAAAGGACGCGGGGTACGGGGAGGGGAGGGGGCTGGGGGGGGAGGGGGGAAGGGGGGGCTACCCCCTGATACCCCCCCCTTTTGAAGCAAGCTCTTGGTTTCTGAAATATTCATGATTGAAGTTTGAGGTTATGACTGTACTAAAAGTGTTGAAATTCACTTTTAGATCATCGAATTAAGGGGTGGGGGGAGGGGGATAGAGGGGGAAGTTTTTCCCCTTGGGGGGGGGGGGGGGGGGAGGTACAAAATTGCGTATAATAAAGAGATTACTGTTGTCTGTTAAAAAAAAAATAACCACGAAATTCAAGGCTCACGCTCCGCTGCGCTACGCGCTCGCCTTGAATTTCTAACCTATCACGTGACCTACAGGACTTTGGCAAACTAAAGGCTTCCGAACGTCTCCGGCGCTGCGGGAAGTGCAGCCCCTCCGCCCTTGCGTAACAAATTGCAGGCACTCTCTATGCTCGCCTACGCAGCTTCGGCTTTTTGGTCGCCTCCGGCGACCAGCCTCAGCCGCTTCGGCTCACATGTCGTGCCTGCGATTTGTTACAGCGGGATGGGGCTGCTCTCCCTTCGCGCCTCCGGGCTTCTATCCAAGATGATGTAATTTGCTTCTATTTATCTCTAGGGGTAGGGCAGACTAACAAAATGGCGTCGTTGCGTTTCGTTCTTGCACAGTAGAAAAACATTCATTTAAAATAAATTGAATTATTAATCTTTTCAATAAATTACACGTACATACATAAAATTTTACATCTAAAATGTATCTGCAACATAAATACCCCAAAAAGACCCCAAAATTGTGTCCAAATTGACTGTATAGAATCAACTTTCACGTAACGAAACGCAACTGACAGATCGTATAGTTTTTAAAGGTTGGTAGTCAGTCTTAATGACGTAAAATAGTCAAACATTTTGATCGAATTTTGCGATTTTTAATAATTTATTTCTCGAAAACTATAAGGTTGCTTCAAAAAACGACTTCACCAAAAGACTTCTTGCATCGTGTAGTTTCTGTCAAAAAATTATGAAACGCCAGACCAGCGGCCTTTAAAGTACAGTTTATCCTCTTTGGATTGTTGGGGTTATTAGGGTCGTCTGTGGGGTCATTAGGGTTATAGTATGGGGTGGATAGGGTCATATAGTGGGGTTAATAGATTCATTAGCGAGGTGAATAGAGTCAACAAAGGGGGGAAAAAGGTTTTTGATATAGGGTTGTCACAAAAGTAGATCGCGCTTATTAATATTTATTATTTGGGTTATAAGTTCATTTGGGGTTGAAGTTAGCAAATCTTAGTACAGCTTTAATCTAAAAAATCGTATGTAAAAACTTATAAGATTTTACTCATTACTTGCAGCTTAAAATACAAGATGCCTCGCACTTACAAACCAAAACCTGGTGAAAAAACCTACAAAAAACTTAAAGACTTAAATACTTCAAAACTATCAATACGATCTGTTGCAAAAAATTAGACATACCCTTTTTTTGTGTTTATGTTTTAACTACAATAACCTATGAATACTGATTTGATAAGTGGGTTACCTAAAGACAGATGTAAGTTCAGTTTTATTAAAATTTGAAATAAATACATTTTTGTTACTCATATGAATTTAATAATAAAAAAATATGTTAACAATTTACATGTTTAATTTGTTTATTTATTGTCAACCCTAGCTATAAATTCTATTCTCCCCAGTCTCGATTCTATTAACCCCGTGTCTGGGGTGAATAGGGTTTTGAAGGATTTTTTAGATTTTCTCATAATTTGGTTAAGGGACCTAATTAAGTATTATATACCATTTAAAAATATAAATATCCGGACAAATAATAACGTTATCAAAATCCACATTTTTTATATGCACGCAGAGTACTTCTACAACAAAGTTGGGAAGCTACCCTATTCACCCCATTTTACGGCATACTCTTACTAATCTGTGCTCCTAAATTGTTTGGGTAATAATAACATAACCTGAAAAAGTTTGTCATTTTGGCACTCTACATTTATTGTGTAAAAAATATATTAAAAATAAAGAAAATGGGTATAAAACAATTTATTACCAAGAATATTGTAGCATTAGTAATGGTGCCTGCTATCATCGGCGCGCATTACGGCTGGTATAAGCTACAAGAAATTGAAAGTCTTGTGACTCCTGAAGAAAGAAACAAACTGCCTATAGCGAAGGTAAGACAGTCTTTGGACAGTTTCATTGGATTGGCTGCGTCCACTGGCTTGGGACAGTCCAATGCACTGGCCTGGCTCTATTTTCACGAAGCCAATATTGGCCTGGCTTATTGGACTGTCTCGTCTACTGGCCTCGTGTAAATGCGACATACTCCCCAGCAGAGCCACCACTTCAGAAAAAGATCATTCATATACTAAAATGATGTACGCTAAGCGTACATAGTGTACGTATAGTATATATATTCTTTGACGTAATGCCGATATCGCTGTACGTGTAATAGTTAATGAGAAAATGGACATCGATTGTGGCTCTGCTGGGGAGCATACTCCCTGGCAGCGCCACTCAGAATATGACCTCAGGAGTGATAAACAGTACAGTTTATTGATAAAACCTGTTGTACGAATTGTGTTTGTTGTGTACATGTTACAAAATATCATTATTAATCAGCAGTTTTATATTAATATGTAAAGGAAAGTTGCGTTAGTTACACCACTTATAACTCGAGAACGAATGTACCGATTTTCATGATTTTTACTTTGTTGGATTAGTTTTTGTCCTGAATAAAATAATAAGTATTGATATATTGAAAATTCCCATAATCACCGGTAACAAAATTGTGACATGGTTTGCCGTAGAGCCACCAATAAGTAAGAAACTTTTTTTTACTTAAACCTATATGTGTGGATAGGTCTTTTTTAAAATGACATTGAGGTTCCTACAACCACTTTTTCTAAAAGTCTAACATTTGTGATATATGCGCTTCCAAAGTGGAAAAATGGGCGTCCTCCCCATTTAACTTTTGAACTAAGAAAGTGAAAACTTTGAAAAATACACATTATGTAGATCTTAACAAAAACTTTCAACGAAAATTAGTTTGAACGAGATAGAATTAGTACAAAACACTATAAAAACAAAAATAAATCATAAATTGGCTTTCATCATCTTAACTGATTGTTAAAATATTTGTAAAAATATTTTCCTTCAGATATTGTGAGAGCAATCTCACAACATTGATGATGTCATGCAGCCTACGCGTTAAGAAGCGCTTGTAAAATTCAACAGGCCTGTTAATGTGACGGTGGCCGAGTGGTATAGGCATACGCCCGGATTGCGTAAGACACGGGGTTCAATTCCTCGTCTGTCACAGGTTCACAGTTGTCTTTTTACAAGTGCAATTTATATTATTAGAATTAGTAGTTTTTGAGATATAGCACATTTTTATTAACCGAAAATATAACTTTGTCTTTCATACTAACACTATGTAAAACAAAGTTATTTTTGCTGTCAAAAATTATTGTAATATTTTCGCTAGGTGGAAGTGGACCCCGAACTCAGTTGAAGGGTGGCAAGGAACCCTCAGTGCGCGGGTCCAACCAGCATTTAACCGGTTTTTTATTCCTTTGTTTATGGTTTTACGCCAACGTGAAAAAAAAGGTACCTAAAACCACTGAATTATTTATTTACCTTATTTATCTATTCAGTGCCTAAAACTATCTTGACGCCATCTAATGAGAGGTATAAAGTGATGGGAGAAAACAGCTCAATAACAACGGTATATTTTATTTTATATACACCATATGTTTTTGTTTGTGTGCTACCAAATGTTATTATTGTTTGCATAACCATTTTAAGGTACTGCTCTTTTATCCTATTACCCGTACAGCGTAAACGGCGTATGCACCTTATGTTCATTAGACGTACATTATTTTAAAATATATGATTGGTTTCTTACTTATTGGTGACTCTACTGCAAACCATGTCACAATATTTTTATCGGTGATAGCGGGAATTTTCAATATTTCAATACTTATTATATTATTCAGGACAAAAACTAATCCAACAAAGTAAAAATCATGAAAATCGGTCCATTCGTTCTCGAGTTATAAGTGGTGTAACTAACGCAACTTTTATTTTAACTTGTATTTTGAATTTATATATAATCTAAATGCTTATTAATGACTAAATACATCTCTTTGTCGCACCGCCCACAATCATTTCTGCTTAGCCCAAAGGTATGACTGGTAGAGAATGCCATACGGCATTAAGTCCACCTTTTGTACAGTTTTTGGTTGTGCAATAAAGTATAAATAAATAAATAAATAAACTTTCCTTTACATATAAATATAAAACTGCTGATTAATAATGATATTTTGTAACACGTACACAACAAACACAATTCGTACAACAGGTTTTATCAATAAACTGTGCTGTTTATCACTCCTGAGGTCATATTCTGAGTGGCGCTGCCAGGGAGTATGCTCCCCAGCAGAGCCACAATCGATGTCCATTTTCTCATTAACTATTACACGTACAGCGATATCGGCATTACGTACACTATGTACGCTTAGCGTACATCATTTTAGTATATGAATGATCTTTTTCTTATGTGGTGGCTCTGCTGGGGAGTATTTCGCGTGTAAATGGGCCATTATTGCGTGCTACCAATCTTGCTACATATGAAATTATTAACCTTTCCTATGTTATGCTGTAGTCGCCTTGTTCTCCTGGTTCTACTATGCCTTATGTATCAAACAATACAGTTCGGGTGATAGTCAAATTATTGTGTAAATACTTAACCCAAAAATTTAGTGTTACTGTTCTATGAGTTCTATCTTACTTAAATTCTAGATGCTAGGCAGAAATATATTTATACAGATATTTACCACTTGCAAGAGTTTTTGTTAGGTACCTATTGAGAGCTAATGTTGAGAAGATATTTCTTTTACAGATGATGAAAAATATCAGCCTGTCAGTCTCATCTAACGATTGAATCCATTGAACCCTAAACATACTCAACTTCTTGTAAATAATGTAACTGTTAAGAAATTTCTGTCGTTAATTTATTTTCGGGTTCTTCGAAAATTGTAGTAGATAGGTAAAATATGTAATATTTGTACTTGTTGCATCTAATTAAATGGTAATTTAAACTTGATCATAGCTTTTTTATTACCTTTATTTCATACACTGAGTATTTCCTATCTACTTTTATAAAACTTTTTCATCATCATCATTATCAGTCAAAGGACTCCCACTGTTGACCATAGGCCTACAGTTTTCTATGGCCTACAGTTTAACCTGTTTGCATTCAGTGAGATCCAACGATTGATTGATCATCTTTATTTTTAGTTCTTTTAACTTGAACTTTATTTTATATGCTTTGAAAAAGTCTTGTAACATTTTTTATCAGTAATCATATCAGCAATTATGAGGTAACTGCAGATTTTATTAGACAATAGTATGCACTACTACCTCAAATTTCAGGTAAGGCCTTTGCCCAGCAGCGGGATGCTTAGACTAACTTTACTTTTTTTTAAAACAACAAAAAATATGAGCAGCAAATACTTCAACTTACCAAATCCATCTGACCAATCTATCAGCCATAGTAAAAAAAATCTGCAGGGTCTAATTATACAGGGTGTCCAAAAAATGCTCTACTACGAAAGAGTTACATTCCTGAGGGCCTATTCTCCAATCATTTTCTATTTGCCTACTGGACAGTTTACCTACATTTCTCATCTAAGTGACGTTACAGTTCTCGCCTATTTCGGTTGTATTCAGGAAGGGTAAATAAAACTCATAACTGAAACAAGTGCATGTATTGTTCAGTTGCGCGCGCGCGCCGGCGCCGCTAGTCATATGGTGGGGAGGTGGCCTCGCGCGTCTCCCTCGCTCTTCTTGCCTTTGTGATGCGCGTTGCGGTCGCCGACGATCAGCTGTGGCAGCAGGGGTGATGACTGTACCTGAGAAACACATATACAGGGTGTAAAAAAAATACGAGCCAAATTCAAAGGGGTGGTAGTTAATCAAGTTTTATTTTTCCTGTATTCTATTCTCGATTGATAACCACCCCTGAATTTAGCTCGTATATTTTTTTCTCCCTATAATATTTTGTAACATGTTCACTCGATAGTACAGGCAAATCATTGCCTGTAGTCCCATGATCTTGGGTGAATGTGTTCTGTGCCCACGATGCGTATCATCGCTCTTTTACTGTGGTAATGTATCTAATAAATCATGGCAGAAACATTTTTCGGGGCTTCATAAGAATGGAGCTAATTCAATGTGATATACTGTTTCGTTCACCATAACAAGTATCTACTTTAGAATTCCATAATTACAGCTATAATACAAAATTCACAAGAAGCTAAAGACTAAGACATGAAAACATGATTTCTTGATGAGTTCTGATAACTGCAACCGACTATAATTACAGAAATTGTAGAGCCACAATAGTCCGAGCCCTGACCTTCATATTGGACGCATTTTAAAAATGTATATCACTAAAAACGCTGAAATGGTCTGTGGTCAACATAGACTTTGGTCAATGGTAAAGCTATCGTCTATACTCTTTAGTAGTTTATTTATTACTGCCTAGGATTTTATTTTTATTTTACCTAGATATAATTCAACCATAACGTGCTAAATCTAAAGTTAAAACTCTGTTAAGAACAACGCATGGACTACTTATACATATAGACACAAGAAAAATACCTGAACAAAACCAACCACTAGTCCACTACATTACATACATACGCAAATACCTAAACCTAAATAAAAATATCTAGCAATTGCAAGACTACCTTCTGTTATTTCGATAATGTTACCTTTTGCCGATTCATCGTACATACTCATGTACCTATGCTATTACATTTGGTTCTTTCCCACCGCACCGTATACGTACCATACCATGACGAGCTAGGAACATGTCAGGCTCGAAAAGCAACCCGATACGCGCTATTGCCACGGTAACGTTATCTATACAGTATTCCGATTGCCCACTGAACGGATTGACAGCGTGTCTCACCGTTATATGGAGCGAGAGCGAGCGAGAACGTATTTTGCCGGTGCAGCTGACACGCTCTGCGCATGGCACGCGACAGTGTTGGTCGGTGACGAAACGGTCTAGTGGACAGGTGTCATAGTATTTAATGCAAATAATAATTTTTGCCTGACACGTTCGTAACATGGTCATGGTATGCAGTGTAGTGGGCAAAAACCCTAAACCTTTTATGGCTCGTCACTTCTTCTTCCCCTTTGGTTTCTTGGTATGTTTTGTATTATCGCTGTGAAAAGTCGCCGAAGACTCCTTATCCTTAACAGCAGCTTCAGCTTCATTAATTCTACGCAGCATGTACTGTATCTGTGTTTTATAATAAAAGCATGACAGTCCCACATGACAGAGATTTTATTATTGCTTAGGTAAGTATTCGTTGCCGCAATAAAAATCTTAAATATTAATGGCGATAAGTACGTGGCCAATATTTAGATGCAATTTATGATCTTCATTATCATTTATTAGTCGCTAGACGTCTGCCGAACATAGGCATCCCCTATTATTATTATAATTGTAATGTTAACTGTACTGTATCTTGCTTGAAGGACCAACTACAATGAATGAATAGTGAACACTTGTCTTTTCATGTCTTCTACTCTCGGAACTAATGTTCACTTAGGCAAATTACAGTTATTGCTTTATCCAGGTCACGATTTCTATGCATTTTGATTTATTTCGTGCGGTAGTTTTTTTTTTACGTGTATATACATTCATTGTTTTTTTTTTCGGTAAAACAGTAATACTCGTAATCGAATTTCCACACGAAATAAGTTCGATCATGCGAGAATCGGCCTCCAGCCAGACCTGTAGCACTCTTATTATCATTGTATTGACCTGCGGGGCACTCGCGCGGCGCGAGAGCGGCCGAATCGAATAAATTCATTTCCTTTCTTTCTTTCTTTCATGCACGCCGCGCACACCTCAAGCTACCCGCCTCTGTCTTATGTATAACACGCTTGCCCTTACTGATAGAGCGCCCTTTATATTCCTTTCTCTATTAGGTCCTTTCGTTCTCAAATTGTACTTACTTGAGCCCTCCTGGCCCTTTCGAACTCTTCATGGTCTGAATGGGGTACCGTGAACAGGAAATTTTCGAAGATGGGGTGTCGGAGCAGCTGCTCACACGTCCACCTCATCATGGGGTCTTTGTCTAAGCATTTCTGGAAATCAAAACAAAAGAAGGTCGCGAGTCAATTATATCAATCGGCACTTTCAAGTATGTGTGTCTCGCTCATATCTAGATATTTATCTCGCCTCCTTTTATTAGACATACCTACTATTTTAAGGAGGAATATATTATTTATTTATCTATTTTAATATTATAAAGCTAAAGAGTTTGTTTAAACGCGCTAATCTCAGGACCAACTGGACTGATTAAAAAATATTTTTGTTCTGAATAGCTGATTTATTGGGGAAGGCTTTAGGCTATAAAATACTACGCTGCGACGGGAATGACGGGGGCAAACTTAAAACGCGCGTACGCATTCGCAGAAGACCGTTATTAAGCTACAAAGTTCGAATGCAACGATTACACTATGACCAAATACTACTGTATGATAGTGTCAGTGTCACCCACACAAATTCGATGCAATTTATATCATATTTATCAGTGTAAGTAAACCAATGTTATGTAATAAGGATATTCCCAATAAAGGCTTTTAAAACTACTAAGGTATTCATTTATATCAATTGGATAAGTTGGCTGCCTAAAGAGGTCATGGACCCCAATTAATTAATACATCTGAAGTCTTCTCATCGTAAGTAGCTACAGTTTGAAAGTTAGCTGGCATACTTATATCCATCTTCGATAATTTTGTAACGTACGTTTCTAGTTATGAGGGTAAAGTGAAGTTTTTACGTTACCTGTAAAAAGTCTATTATAAGTTCGTTATTGGCATATCTTTGGGGAATTTTCTTTTCCAGTGGCTCTATCGTAGTCGGCTCCGGTAAGGCCATACCCTGAAATAAGAAGTAAGTTATTATAACGTCTATAAAAACCGATAAAAGGGCCAATTAGGTAGTTAAAGGGAAGCTAGATGTGATGAAAGAACATATGCTTATTTTAGGTAACCTTATCTAGCAACATTGATGAGGTGACGCAGCCCACGCGTTAAAGAAAGCATCTGCAGAATTCAACAGCATTTCCATTGTGTCGGTGGCATGCGCCAGGATAGTGTATGTAAGACACAGATTTTGTTAAGTTTGTATAGTGACAAAATAAAAAAAAAGTAGTTTAAAACTATACCAGTAATGCTTACCACAAACTTAAGAAAGCTAGTTTATTACACCCAGTAAAGTACAGACAGTCTAGTACAAAACCAACTTACCTGAAAGAATGTATTCTGTGAAAATATCGTCATGTGCCTAGGTAGAAGGTCGCCGAGGGTTTTACGTATTAGATACAATTGGTCCAGATCACTCTTCCCTGGCCACAGGGCTTCGCTTGACAGTAGTTCCGCGAATACACAACCTGAAATAGTTAAATTGTATTAACGCCTTATTAATTTCAGTTGAGTATTTTGCACAAGAAGTGATTTTTCTCTAGCGTTAGAACAAGGCATTATGCTCTTTTCGTAACCCTGCGGAGGTAGGTAAAATAACTTATACGATGATACTCAAACGTTAATACTAATAGTACTATCAATAGTGTCAGATTGATTGGAGTACCTAGCTGTGCACCTCATTGTAGTTCTAACGCTAGGTAGAGGATGTGTTTCTTTCTGCCACGATGGTGTTCGTCCTTTATGCAATGATTGTGAGTCTCTCAGACTAGAAATCAGTTGCTCAGCCTATACTCAGGCTAAATTACGAGTAGATAATGGGACCAATTGGGTGATATAATTGGCTTACGAGTAATAGGACCAACATGCAATAGGGTGATGGCCTATACTATAGTTTAACTCACGCGCGCGGTACCATCGCGTCAACTACTGAATAGATAAATAAGGTTATCTATTTAGTGACGTCAACTCACTTATCCGACGTGTGGTCTACCGGCGGGCACCTAATAGCCCACACGTTGACTATGGTACTCTTCTGACACAGGTTTTCTTAAACTTAAAAGAAGCTGTACCAAACCTTGTTTGTAAACCTTGAATTGCAATAAAGATTATTGATTATTGATGGTGTCCTACATCGTACGTACGTCGCGTCGTTGGTCTATGTAGCTATCAGTAAAGCTTGTTGGACGTTAGTCAACTCACCTCTAGCCGACGTGTGGGCTACCGACGGGGACCTAATAGCTCACACGTTCACCGGCGTCCTACATGGTATGTATCTTGCGTCGTCGGTATATGTAGCTGTCAGTAAAGCTTATTGGTCGTTAGTCGTTAGGCACCTAACAGCCCACACGTTGACCGGTATCCTACATGGTAGGTACGTACCTCACGTCGTCGGTCTATGTAGCTGTCAGTAAAGCTTGTTAAACAGTAGTCAACTCACCTATAGCCCACACGTCGACCGGCGTACTGTACATGGTGTCTCCCACGAGGAGTTCAGGTGCGCGATACCACCGCGTCGCCACGTAGTCAGTGTAGCTCTCCCCAGGGCCTGGGCATGTTGGCGGAAACATTGTTTATTAGTTACGATGTTGGTGAATTGATAATGGATAAAAAATCTATGTGTAAATTAAATACACAACAACATTTACCCTACCGTACACTACCTAGGGCAAACATGGGAACCGTGCGTGACGCGTCGCTAACTATGGAAGACGTTGAAATGACAAATGGCTGGATGTCATTCTACCAAAAGTAATGAAACCAAAGTTGTCTCAATGAAATATTGTATTATACATTTATTCTATTGAATTACGTTAATTCATAGTGTCAAATTTTACTTATTAATAAAATATAATGCACGGTTACGTAAATTTTGTATACTAAAATAGAGAAATGGTGACACGATGTGACGACGTCCGCCAAAATACTCTTACTAATCTGTGGCCAAAATTGTTTTTTTTGGTCACTGTAAGCCACAGATTAGTAAGAGTATCTGTAAGCGCTGTCATCGATTGTCGGGTTTCCCCCACCACCTACTTCGCACTCAGCGAAAACTCTTACTCTTGATTCAAAGTTTTACATGAATTTTCCACAGTCGAGAAAACAAGTAAGTATTTCACAATATGTTAACTTTTTGCGGCATAACAAGAAGTGAAGGATGTTGCAAATTGCAATAGTCTTGCATCTCTATGAAAGTAAGTAGGTACCTACTCACCGAATCAGAAACTATCGGCCTACCTTCTATTAAACTATCGGCTTTAATGGGGCCTAGTCATTACTAACGCATTAAAACCAAGTTTTTTGCGACTTTATGCAACCCAGGTCGCTTCTCTAGTATCAAAATAAATGATGCGTTGCTGTATTATAACATAGGCCGCATGTAAGCAATAGTTAAATAATGGGTTATGCAAATGTTTTAGTTGAAGCTTATTTAAGACTTGCATGTCTAGATCAAGCCTAGTTTGGAAACAGAAAGGAAATAGCATTGTAAAACGGAGTAAAAACAATCGAATGACTGTATCCTTTGGGTGATAATAATTATTGGTGATGAATCAAATGTCTAGACAACCAAAAAGGGAACTTCAACTATCATCTATTATCTCAGTAGTTATTTCTCATCTATACTTTAGTAGTTATTTCTCCTCAATACTTTAGTAGTTATTTCTTCTCTATCCTTAACTTGTCTATAACACATTCGTTTCAGCGTTCGCTATACACTTCGCCCTACAATGTAATTTCAAAAAACCGGTTAAGTGCGTGTCGGTCCCGCGCACTAAGGGTTCCGTGCCACCCTTAACTGAATTCAGGGTGCACTTACTTTCACTTAACGAAAACATCACAATATATTGTGACAGCAAAAATAACTTTGTTTTTCATAGTGTTTGTATGAAAGACAAAGTTATATTTGCGGTTGATAAAAATGTGCAATATCTCAAAAACTACTGGTTCGATCTCCTTCAAACCAATTTTTGTTGCAAGTTTTTGTTGAGATCTACATCATATATTTTTTTCAAAATTTTCACTTTCTTAGTTCAAAAGTTAGATGGGGGGGGACGCCAATTTTACCACTTTGGAAGCGTCTATATCTCAAACCTTACACTTTTAGAAAAAATGGTTTTAGAAACCTCAACATCATTTTCAAAGACCTATCCATAGACACCCCACACGCATAGGTTTGAGTAAAAAAAATATTTTTGGTTTTAGTTACATGTATGGGAGCCCCCCCTTAAATATTATTTTTTCTTACTTTTTGTATCTGAATCGGAAAGCGGTGAACAAGATACACCTACCTACCAAGTTTCAGCTATGTGATGCTTATAGTTTCAGAATAAAGTGGCTGTGACATACGGACGGACAGACAGACAGACAGACAGACAGACAGACAGACAGACAGACTTGACGAAACTATAAGGGTTCCGTTTTTTGCCATTCGGCTACGGAACCCTAAAAAGTGCGTCATAGGTAATCTAAAAGCGCCTTCATCAACTAAATATAGAAAGCTCGCAAAAACTTACGAAGGGCTATTTTCAGAACACGAGTAGGTCACCGGGTTGGTAAATCCGTTTAGCAGAGGGTGAAAATGCGTGTATCTTTTGTGTTTTGTAGTTCAGTGGGGTGGTTTCAGTGATTGATTACTTATTCTTGTGCGAGCTTTTAATACTTCAGCTACCCATTACCCGAAGCCGGTCATGATGGAATGAAAAAAAATAGAAAGATAGAGGATCTGGCCAATTAAAAGCATAGCACGGTCTATATATTTTTTTCTATATTGCCTTATTGGGACTGTAGAATACCACACTCGATCTCCATGATACAAGCAAGTGCCAGTTTAGTATGTACTTAAGGTTTAAAGTTTAAAGATATTAATTCCCATTAAGAATTTACATGATTCACTTAATATGAGAAATCAAAATTTAAGAGAAGACAAGTTCTAAGTAAGATTAAAAGTATGCGTCGAAGCGGGTAATCAAGGAACAAAATAGTCATTGCGTTCGGGCATGTACTTACCTTATGGAGCATTTTAACGGATTGACTGACATATGATTTTTTTAGATTGCTTGCTGTGTAGCCTTTATAGTAATTTACAAAAACAATTCGACAACTTAATATAGGAAGAGGCAGCATTGGGAAAGACTTTCCGTACATATCGATAAGTAACATTGAGCAATCCCCTGGACCAGTTAGCCACTAGATGCTGCATTGCGAAAACCACGTTTTAACACTACACCGAGATGACCAGCACGAGACTTTACAGGGCTGACAACTTCAAGATAAAAGTATAATGGTGAAACAGTTCAAATACTTTAAAAAAAAATATTAATTATTTTTTTAATTTTTAATACATTTTTTGTTGCATTATCAATAGGTACAGTCGCCAGAATAGTTTTTGGTTTTGGTTGGCATTGTTTTTGGTAAAATACTCAAAAAATGAATTAAATACCACATTGTCTAGCTTGAAGTGCTGTGTGTGCGTACAAAAGACATCAACGCGCACGCGCAGTTTGTTCTTATTGAATTAAATATCTATTAATTTATTCAATTAATTAATTTATTCCGGAAAAAAACTGTCTTACATACATAAGGTACTATGTGACATGAACCAAACTTGTTTGTTTAAAATTTATTATTACTCAGTTAAAATATTTTTTCAAAAGTTAAATTTTGTAATAATAGGGTTGATAATTTTATCAAGAACAAAAATAATATTTTTTTACTAATTTTAATGGAAACATGTAAAACTGATAAATAATCAGCTCCTTGATAAAACTACAAGTCGTTTCTTATTATAACTAAGGTGTGTCTTTTACAGAACAGTAGGAACAACTGGGTATTTGGTGCTTTAGACAATATTTGACTGACATCAAAATGGAGTGGGAAAAAGCGATTGCATATTCAAATTTTGTTACCAGTAGTTTCGCAGCAGGAAAGAACAAAGGTGGCTTATAGGCTTATTATTAGTAAATGCGGAAAGAGTTTTCAGGGCTTCGCTTTATCGGCTCGGTCCACTCGTTTTGCATGAACTTATAGGTTTTCACAAGTACCTAATGTTTCCGAGCTTATGAGGTTAATAAAATAAAGATAAGTGTCTGGGCTAGTCAGGTAATACGTTGAACGTAACTTCAACTGCTTTCTTCACTTAAATATCAAAAACATATATTTTTAACCGACTTCAAAAAAGGAGGATCACAGTTTGATACAGGTCAAGGAAGAAAAGGGAAGGAGAATCAGGGAAGGTAGTACGTTTGGTTGTATGTAAGTCTGTAAATATGTTTGTCCGCTATTTTCTCGCGTTCGCCTGAACCGATTTTGATGCAGTTTTCAGCAGAAATTTTGTTACAATCTGGACAATGTGTTTGTTATTTTGACCGACTTCAAAAATATAGTTACCTCCCAACTATATTTTTTGTTTTAAAAATCTCCTTAATATGACTAAAATAACGCATTTAATTTCTAATAGGAGAAACAAACTAATTTGAAGTCAGTGCATGATTTGCCTTGCTGTTGAAATCATGCACCGATTTCAAATGAATTTGTTTCTTCTTCTTTTAATGTTTTTTGAAGGCGGTTATTTTTTATTTATTTAAAATGCGAGTAACAGTTCTCTCATCTCAATGGCGTTCAACCCTACCGCTTATCTATGCCACGGTCAGCTCATGCGTCCATTACACTCAGTCCGTCGCGACGACCGGTTGATCTCGTGATGCAACGCAACGTCTTCGCAACGATTCGATATACGAAGGTCAAGTGTTGTCCAAACTATTCCGCATTACTGTTATTTTTATGGTGATTTTTATGGCCCATTAAAATGTATGTTTTATCTGCGAATGTTAAATTAGTTTGTAGGTAATTTGAGATCTAATTTTAGCGGATGTATGCGTCGATTATTTTTTAGCGAGGACATGGCAGTTTAAAAGCTCTTACTATAGATTGGGACTGATAAAACCACTATTAAATAGCATAGGAAGTTAATGTGGATGTAGAGGCAAATCAGTTAAACGCTACAATCTTGAATTGAATGTGTAAGTCAGAATAGAAGTAAAGTAAATGATCGTAAGACGCGTTAGCTGAGAAATACCTTCACCGCTTTATATCAGGAACTCTGGGCCCAGATTTTCACGTCAGTCTAACTTATTTCGTTCATTCGTCATTCGATTACGAGTTTCACAGTTTACCCGATAAACCAAGTAATATATCTACACGAAAAAATAATCCGCACGAAGACCGGTAAAGGAAAAACAGTATTTTCTTCGAAAAAATATTTCGATCGGTTAACTTTTTCAAATGCATGCTCCATGGGAATATCAGGAGGCCAATTCTCGTGCACTTCGTATACGAAAAAAGTTCACCGATCGAATTTTCTTTTTCAAAGAAAATACAGTTATTGCTTTATCCGTGTCACGATTTCTATGCATTTTGATTTCTATCGTGCGGTAGTTTATTTTTACGTGGATATATTACTTTTTTTTTCGGTAAAAGTGATACTCGTAATCGAATTACCACACGAAATAAGTTCGATCATGCGAGAATCGGCCGCCTGGGCCCTGGACAGTACAGTATTTGCCAGTTATTTTTATCTAAAGTTTGAAATAGCGGTCAATTCACTCTACAAGTCGAATCGACATACCTTTTAGGGAAGCCGAAAAGTATAAAAAGACTGACCCTTTCGTTATTTAATAGGCACCTATAAAATACCAAATTCACACTTCCTTAATCGCCTGAGTAAGGTACCTATTTCTAATTGCTAGAAAGTTCTACTGAGGTATTATTTGAGAACACAAAAGCCCGGGTTGGCTAGGGGCCGATCACCGATAAGAGCTAACCTAGAAAACGCTTAGGAGCCCTATTATTGAATCACTCGCGTCAAGATGGCGTGTGATATTCAAAGTTTAAAGTCGAATTTTGGAATAAAAACTAGTTGTAATCTACACAAAAAGAATTTGAAAATCATTGCTCAATTTTGTGAGTACTCACGTCTAGATTTTGAGTGATTTCCGTTGATTTTTTATGTGTTTTCGAACGAAAATCACACGCCATATCCAAGCGAGTGATTCAAAAATAGAGGCTCCGATAGCGCATTTCATTATTCACAGTGAATTATATCAGGCGAACTATAAACGATAACACACATTATAAAATGAGTTATAGCTTTGCTGTTAGATGGAGAAATTGTTTCCGAGCGGCTTTTATTCGAGATTTATACGTATTTTTACATCCTACGAGTACCTAGATGTGGGTACATTTTGTTTTGTTAGGTAAACCGTTAGAGTCAACCACGTGGTGTTAAATGTTTTATATTTAGTATTATCTTTTGTTCTTGTGATAATTATGAATTTTGGAATACATGCCCTGATTTGCATATTATTTTTATAAATACCAGAACCAGGAAGTTCCTCACACGGAAACAAATAAATAAATACATCGGTTGGAACGAAATAGGACCTGTTTAAAAATTAACTACGCTTTTGCATAAGATTTAGCGAATCAATGTGTTGTGATCAAAATAGGCATTGAACCATAAATAACATTATTAATTTTATTTTTGCTATACTGAAGTAACTTCCTCTTAGCAATATTTCTTTACCAGTTAATAAATTATGAGTTAAAGAGATACATATTGAATGGGTATTATTTTTATTACTTTTCTGTAACTTTTTCGTGTATCTCTCCATGGAGAGTCTATCTCAGACTTAAACAAACATTCAAAAATTATATTTTTATTTATACGGATTATCTCGGTGGGCGCAGCGGCTAGAGCGTCGCATTTGTCGCGCCAGAGGTCCCGGGTTCGATTCCCGGATCGGGCCAAAAAAATATGTATAGATAGTGCCATCCACGAAGGCGCGCCCCACTCTTTTTTTGATTGAGGAAGGTACGGGGTGCGGGGGGTGACACGCGCGTCAGTTGTGAGTCTGCCGTCATTCAAAAATTTAGACTGGCCACGAAAGTGGCTCTACTTTAATTATTTTTAAAATGTCAAGGAAAATCCAGTGTATTGTACTAAAAAATAAACCTGGTAATGTTACCATAGACTGACAGTAGATTAATACTGTCAGTTAATTTACTTAAAAAATATAATGGTTACATACTTAAACACCATAAACATTTTTAAATAAATAAAATACCATGTGGTACTTATAATATTTACCGGGATATACTTTATCGGGGAAGGCTATAAAACATTATGCTAAGTGAGACCTACGTGGACGAAGAAAAATCCGATAGTTCTCTTATAAAGATATTATTGAATTTTTTAAATGTTATTTATAAAACGTTCATACGTACTTCGTTTACTTCAAAAGTAAAAATGTTACTGGTGCATTTTTTTATGTTTATTATTTTTCTAAAAGCAAACCCTGCCTACTTGAAATTATATCTAAGTTGAGCATCTTTCCTTTTGAGTGTATTTTTTGTAGTATGCTTGTCATTCTTAAGTCATTATGATGTTCCAAATTCAATTCAAATGTTGGAAAAAGCTTGCACACATGTACCTATAAACGATTTGGACGAGTGGAGGGGCGCGCCTTCGTGGATGGCACTATCTATACCTGGGTTTTTCTGTTCAGAAATTTTCAGGGAAGCCCGGAGTTTGGAAATTGGCGGTGTTTCACCCCCGTGCCTCGGAAAGCACGTAAAGCCGTTGGTCCTGCGCCTGATCTCTCTCCTGTCGCGTCAGATTACTGTCCCATCGGGCTTTGAGAGTGAAAGGAATAGAGAGTGCACCTGTATTTGCGGACACACTTGTGCACTACATATGTCCCGCGCAGTCGGTTAGTCGTTGTGACTGGCCACCGTAGTCGAAATCGGCTAGGGGGACTATTAATCAAAGGTAGTAACCGAGGCCTCGGTGAAGACTTCATTTCTGTATGAGAAACTCACGGCATTCAAAACATTTTGGCACACAAGAGACTAAAGGTTTCTGCCTTCTATACCTACCGTAGCATACCATGACCGTACTTGGAACGTGTCAGGCAAAAAATAGTAGATTGTTATACAAGGGGAGAAAGCGACCCATTTCACTCGAGATGTTTCCAATAATTCGAGAGTGAAATGGGTGCTTTCAACCGAGTTGAACATACTATTTTTCATTTCGACTGTGAGGAAAACATAAAATTTACAAAAGTGGTTGTAGATGTCTTGGTGAGGTATTATGTAGTTCAGGGAGAAAGGAAAACTCAAGTTTTGAACAAAATATGACAGTTGATTTACAGTACTAGCAACACCTAACACGATTAGAAAGAATAACGGCACGAATACATGAAAACAGAGTACAAAAAAGCAGAAAATATCAAATAATTAAAATCTTTGTAAAGAATATCGATCGATTATTTTCCACAGATAATAATTGTCAAAATTAAAAAGGTAGACAGAATCCAAAAAGAATTTAATTTTTTTATATAAAAGTTTAACGGCTCTGGACGAATCCTTTCTGAAATGACACTGACAATATAAAATTTAAAAAAAAGTGTCATCTTGGCATTATGGCGGGCAGCCGAATATTTTAATTGTTGATTGAATTAAAATTAGAAATTGTATATCTACTATATAAAAATAAGTCGGGTTTTCCTCCCTGACGCTATAACTCCAGAACACACGAACCGATTTCCACGGTATTGCATTCGTTGGAAAGGTCTCGGGCTCCGTGAGGTTCATAGCAAAGAAAATTCCCATAAAACGGGGCCGGGACAGGACGGGGCTGGGGGCGAAACGAAGTTCGCTGGGACCGCTAGTTTTTTATATAAAAGATCTTAAACCTACAAAAAATATAATTTTCAATTTATAGCTAAGCAAAAATGATTGTTATTTTAATAACATGATGTGACATTGGTCCAAGCTTTGACTGCAGTCCTTGACTCTATGCCATGCCAATTAAAACTAAATTACTTTCCACCCTAGGGATGGAAAAGCTATTTTCCAACCGGCTATCTACACAGGAAAGTTATATTTTCCGAACAGGAGAGATGAAAATATATTTGTATTGAACTATGACACTAGACCGTTCCACATAGTCGCGTGTCATGCACGGAGCGTATCAGCACCAGCAAAATACGCTCTCGCTCGCTCTCGCTCTCGGTTCATTATTTATAACGGTGGGAGAACGCTAGAGATCCGTTCAGTGGGCAAAGTAGAGCGTATCGCGTTGCTTTTCGTGTCTGATACGCTCCCAGCACGGTCATGGTATGGTACGATGTAGTGGGCCCAGACATTAAATCTTCGGTTCAAAGCTTGATTCGCATACCAAAACAATATTTCCATACATTACCTAATACGATTCATTTATCAAACTAAACGTCGTGGAAAGTAACGTCAGTGAAATGAAGATTTACAAACAATGCCTCGACAATTTATTTACATAATCAGTGGGGTAATTATGGAAATCCGTGTTCAAAAGTTTGTGACATAGGAAGCGTGCCCTAAAGAAACTGCATTGTATTCTCGTATGTGAAACGAATTCAAAGGGCATTGTTTGTAACAACTTTGATCTTCGACATAGACCTTTTAAGTTTGTTGGAAAATACTTAAACAATTTACTAAGTTACTTATATTATTTGTAATAAATAGTAAATAATTTACAAGTCCATTAGTTTTCCTTGATTTGGCTTACAGAGTTGAAGTAGTGGTGATCAAAAATAATGAAGAATGACTCCCAACTTACTCGTAGAAACTTACTTAGCTCTAATTTTGTAATTGATTAATGAAAGTAGATAATGTCAAATACAAACCAAATCTTATGTTTTAATTTATATTCACTTACATTTACTTTGTTGGATTCGTCGCCGCCACAAATAGGATATTGGGGAGCTGGGAATAACTAAAGCTGCTTCAATCTCTTAACTTATACATAACGTAAGTAAACTAAAAGCAAAGAACTACACAGTTATGTACGCACATATTAGGTACTTAGACTTACTCATCACTAAATCTCGACCCTACTATACAATACTATACGTAATAAACGTTAGGTGAACCGCTTCATTGAGACTTCGCCTGCGGGGCACAGGGTCGCGGGGAGAGACGAGGTGCGGGCGGAGCGGATACACCCGCCCGCTCCGCTCACGCTACCCGCTCTCGCCTCCTCCCGCGCTCCTGTGCCCCGCAGGCGAGGTCTCAACTTCGCGGTCTACCTATAAATAAACTGACACAATTACCTTCTTCTACCTATTCTATTAAATAACATCAGGACAAGAGTTAATAGTTACTAGCCCTCCTCCGCACGTCGACTCCAAATGGGATCATGGTGTGCACCGAGTATTCCGAGGAACAGCTGCCACCTGGGGTGAAGGAGAGGAGTAAGGATCATTGGAAGAAAGGATAAAGGCATCACTGTGATGAGGGCTATTACCACCAACAGACTTCTCCATGAGCAGCCATTTGATGTGTGACTTCCAATAAGAAATCAGAATGCTGGATTGCTGGCTTGTAAGCAATTATTTCTACTCTGTTGACGAATATTTTGACACTTCATAATTAACTTCTCTGCTCTGGCTTGCATTTTCATGACTTTAAAATAAATTATAATTTTAATGGCTTAATATGTAATTATTCGATTGACTACAGCTTTTATTGTAATTTAAGTGTTATTTACTATTCCGCTTATCTGTTAAACTATTGAAATTGAATAGTTAATTCGCTAGAGCTAGAGACAGCCCTAAGACAGCTCTACTTAGTTGTTTTGCGCGCCAGGAAAATGCTCATACCCACTGACTGCGGAGGCAGTTGGGGGTTATGTAGGACTCTACAGAATTTGAGTAACGCCCGCCTGCTCGCTAAAAACCTGACAGCGTTCTCCCGTGCCATAAGTGAAGCAATAATTAACAGGTTACGACTGAGGCATGACCCCTGAGCGTTCGTCCGTAGTTCTTGTATCTGGCTGAGGCTCACTGAACAGCAAGTTCTGTGGGACTGTTCTAGCTAACGTGACCACTATAATCTCCTCAGTTACCCTCAAACCACCATTAGTGTGACGACGGAAGTTTGCTCAAAGTATGCTCTCCGTCGCCGCAGCGGATAGCCAGCAGGATAACACCATGTGGTTGCCTCGGGAAATTCGAGGCTGCCCCATCATCCGTACGCGGTCTACGGGGGTCCCCGTCCTGGTTGTCGCTTGATACTACGGGCACCGGTGCTGAGATACTGTTTCGTTTTTCGCAATTGCCATGTCGCAAAAAGGAGCTACTGCTGCTCCAGTGCCCTCACTGCTGAACATTCTGGTAAGCACATTTTGCCAGCTCGGAACCGGAGCTAGGGGATTAGCGTAAACCATCTAATAAAAAATGATACGCACTGATCATCCTAGCGAAGCCGAAGTCGCATAGCTTGACGACGCCCTCGCTGGTGAGCAGGATGTTCTCCGGCTTGACGTCGCGATGGATGCAGTTGTGTCGGTGACAGTACGCGACGCCCTGCAGCGTCTGCCAGATGATCTGCTTCGACAGGAGTTCGGGACAGCCCTGGAGAAAGGAGTGAATTAACAGGCTGAAGTTTAAAAAAAACTTGAAACATTGTCACACTGGTTGCGGTGTATAGGTACTTAATTGTTAATGTTGTCAACGTGCACTATAGCTGTGTTAGCCTACAAACACTTCAAAATCATTCAAAAGGTTAACTTTTGTTGGATATATGCTGCCAAAATCATTTCCTTTGCTACCTAATGGAAAAGTCTATAAATTTGAATGTCTAGAAAAAGCATACGAATGAAAAAAAAACATGAATTTCGTTTTTCAAATGTAAAAGGTCAATAAAAGATTCACCTTGAAGGTGCTTTACTTTTGATAATATAGAAACAATAAAAACCACGTTAAAGATCATCAACATTTGCCGACACGTGAGGATCACAGCTGTAATGTGATCGGTAGACTCAAGCGTATAATTACAATATTCTGTTTGCTTCGTCCTGCGATCATACATAGTAGACCATAACAATACTGCACATTGTAAATTTTGACTGACATGACTCTAGGGTTGCCATGACATTGGCGAAACAGAGAGCCTTCACTGGCAAGCTTCGTTCGCTCGCCACAAAAACAAAGAAGAAGAAGAAGAACTTGCCCAGGATGAAGAGGTATCCTAAATCTTGTATTTCTATTCCATCATTTTGTGTTTCCGCCTCACTCAATGTTTACTGCTAGAATAATATGCTTTAAATCAATAAATCCTGCACTGGTTCTTTTTTATGTGCAAAAATACAATAAAATGTTTAATTTTATTATTATTTTATTTTATTCTTTATTGCACAGACAAAAGAAAGTGCAAATGGCGGACTTAATGCTAAAAGCATTCTCTACCAGTCAACCATTGGGTGAGGCAGAAACGATTGTTTTTCTAGTGATCCTTTTTTTTAAGTCAGTAAAAAATTGCTTTTGCTATGCCTTAAGTGAGCCTACTGGATGAAAGTTCTTTAAGTACCAACACGGAAGTTTGCTAAACCACGCGAACGCAGCGAACCGGCGAAATATTTCCGTTCAAGGTGACGCAGGTTTGCACAACTGTGGCAAACGGACCGTGTTGGTTTTGACAGTTTTTAGGGTTCCGTAGATAACGAGAACCCCAACTAAAAACAAAATTTGAAAGAAATTGGTGAAAATACTTTCAAATACAACTCAATTTTGGTTTATGTTTTTCAAAACCGGTTTATTTCGAGGGTAACGAACTGGAAGAAGAAACACACAATACACCATTACAATATGAAACGATCACATTGATATTTTTTACTGGTCTCTTTCGAAATTCAAACCAATAACGAAACAAATTATCAAATGAAAGAAGTGACATGGCGATGAAATATTTAGAAATGTAAACAAAAGGTTAGCAAGTCTACATAAAAAGTCAATTAATTTCAGAGCCCACCACAGAGTATATTGATGTGCCAACTACCTTGATTTTTTCTATAAAGAGGATATCTCATAATGTTATCCTTATAGGATTTCCGTGTTTTCAGATGCAGTACCTTTGACCGACATACTGCAGTAATCAGACAGTCTTCTGCAAACTCCAATCCATTTATTTACAGATCTTCTGTTATCCACCATAAATAGTGGAAAACCTGCCTCAGCTGCGACTCTACATATTCTCTCCATTGTTTACAATTTAAAAATACGTTTATTAACATTCAGACAACGAAACATTCGCGATGAATGTCAATAGATGAATTTAAATGAATTTTAAGTCGTCATTTTGTTTGTCCTCTGACATTGAATTTGATGATTAATTGTAGGTACTTGTATAGATGCACGTGGTATGGAATACTTGACAACGAACGACTAGGTACCGCGAATACAAAATAACGTTAACCAGTGTCTACATTTCAAGAACAATAAAAACTTACTTATTTAGTAAATGTGCGATGTTTCACATCTAAGCTTTGAACATTGTCAATATAAATAAAACAAAAATATAAAGTGACCAGTGGAGAAAGCGCATTCAAAAGATAAAGAGCATGTAAATTGAGGAAAATTAGAGTAAACTAGCAGTATTCTTTCAGCTGAAGTGGACGAAAGAGTATTTATTTATTTATCTTTATTTGGAAAACAAACAGCTATAAATAACACATTTGGATGACTTAGGTCTCAAAACGAAGTCCATTTTTATTACCATGCAAATACCACTAAGAAACGCTAATCAGAGTCTCGCTGTTTTCCACGCTTAAGTAGGCACAATAAAAATCATATTTCCATTTGGTTTTCAATTATTTACCGAACCGTTATCAAAAAACATCGTTGCATTCATTAATTCCCTGATTACTTTCCACGCCAAAGTAAAACCGCGACCTGCCGTACTAATTAGTAGCATTAAAAGCTACAACCGCAAATGACTACAGAAAGAAATTCCCACAATTGCTGCAGGGTCACGGCCGACACGCCATCAAATATGAAAGGCACGCGACGAATGTCTGACACCAGAAACTAACAACCCCCTGTAGATTAACTATAACTTGAACTTAACCGAAGCTTAACTTAATAATAATGTGGACCGTGAACGGGGACCAATCGGAGCATCATAATATATACAAATAAGTTAGACAGGGGTGATTTAAAGTAAGGAAATTTCCAAAAGAAAAGACATTTGACCCCAAGAATGTTGCATGTTCGTTCAGTTTTTAAATGATATTTGTATTATTTAGTCAAGAAATTTATTAAACTGAACACGAAAACGTGTTTGTACCGAACCGTGTTTAGGAGTCACGAACATTTTGAACTTTTTCACAAAATAATAACAAAATGTGACGTTTGTGAAAAGTGTTGAAAGAACTAGCTTAACATAATACATATAAGTCTATGTAACATAGATATTCAAGAATATACACTTATTTTTCACCTCTTTCTAGCTGAGGAGGCTTGAAGTAGGTACTTGGTTGTCAAATTTTTCGTTCTAAGGAACGTTCGTACGTAAAAGAAATGTATATCATAGATCCTTATAATTTTGTGCTAATTACTTTAGTTATTATATTAAAAGATCCTGTATCTATGGTCGAGTGCACCAAGTGCACCGCCACCTTACCATATCTAAACGAAAACAACTTTAACACGTTCCGGGACACTACTCTAGATCTAGACACAATAGATGTTTTATTGTTTTCACGCCTGTAGGCGTTCATTGTCCCGGAACGTGTTTACACACAACATGACACAAAAACGGACGTCACCTCAAAAAAATAAAGATGTGCAAGCGACTTTGGCTCTTAAACTGGTAAGGCGGCGGTGACTTCAAGAACACCAAGCTATACTCACAGCAGGGTATTTCTCCAGCTCGTGCAGCACAGTGTGGTCGCAGTACTCGAAGACGAGGTGCAGCTTGCGCTTGCGCCGGAACACCTCGATCAGGTTCACCAGGTTCGGATGCTTCAGGTTCTGTTGACAATTTACGTAGTAAGTTTTATTAATAGAGTAACTGATAACGCTCAGTTTTTGACTTGTGTCTACCGCTGCACGCTACACACGAGTAACGCGCAGATCTTAAATAACGGGTGATTTTGTAAGAGTTGTTTTTTTAGAAATCTAAACAAACTCTCAAATTTGGATCATTTATTTAAAAAAAATATTGAAATCGATAAATAGGTCTTTGCCATTTACGTTTTAAAGATAACTTTATGTAAATGTTGTCCGCGGCTCCTTTTCAAATGGTCCAATTTTACGTCACTTTTTCGAGCGTTTCGGCCCGCATTCCACGAATTACGCGTCTTATGTTATCCTGTAGGGCAAATTGTGTTCGGTTTGCCCACATAAACTAACGACTTTACATAACCCCACAAAAAATAATCAAGAGGCGTTTAATCGCATGATTTTGGTGAAGGATAAATTTTGTGAGCAGCTTATCTCTGGAAATGGCCATGTGAGTTGGCCACCAAGATCATGCAAATAAACGCCTCTTGATTATTTCTTGTTGGGTTATGTAAAGTCGTTACTTTATGTGTACAAACCGAACACAATTGAAGCTCAACAGGATAACATAAGACGCGTAATTCGTGGAATATAGGCCGAAATGTTCGAAAAAGTGACGCAAAATTGGACCTTTCGAATGGACCATTTGAAAAGGAGCCGCGGACATCATTTACATGAAGTTATCTTTAAAACGTAAATGGCAAAGACCAATTTATCGATTCCAATAAAAAAATTAAAAAAATCATCCTAATTTGAAAGTTTTATAAGATTTCTAAAAAAACAACGCTTAAAAAATCACCCGTTACAAGACGTGGCCTCTTTCAGTAGCGCAGTGTGTACAGGTTGACATTTTGCGACTGCATCGATGCTGCATATATCGACTGAATATTGAAAAGGGATTAAGGGGGTTACCGAACGAAAGGATAAAGGGCTACTACAAGAAATATTAGATGCATTGTATGTAAGGGATGTTCTTAGTAAATAGTTGTACACACCAATCCAAACATGACGTTTAAAATTAGCTCCTTGTAAACACTGCATTGTGAAGGTGCATTTTGAGGGGAACGGTAGGCAACCTCATTTGAATTAAAAATATTTATGAGCAGAGTATTGAGCTCCCACGTCGGTTGGAGTACGTGAGTGCATGATTTGCTGACGTCTGCATAACATTATGAACACGCAATATGCTTTTGGAATTACTATAACTATAATACCAAAACCGGCCAAGTGCGAATCGGACCCGCGCACTGAGGGTTCCGTACTAAATAAATGAATAAAGTAAACTGAATTTGGGGTCCACTTGTTATGTTTATTTATTTCTCGGTCGAATAAATGTGTTTTCTTTCTTTCTTTCACTTACTTCCACTTTGTATCTGAATAGAAAAGCGGTGAACAATATACGCGGACCTACCAAGTCGCAGCGTTGTGATGCTAATAGTTTAAGAATTTACAGAATAAAATTGGCTGTGTCATACCTACGGACGGACATACAGACAAACATGACGAAACTATAAGGTTTCTGATTTTGCAATTTGGCTACGGAACCCTTAAAAGCTCTTTATGATACTTAGGTCTGGTTGCACCACCATTCTCTATATAACTAAACCTGGAATTTAACGGTTAATAAATGTCATTAATTATAGTTGAAATATAAATAAATTCGTGTTAACCTTATTATCATACATACACAGGATTTAATGCAAAGATATACACCGTGTTGTTAAGTTTCGTACCAAATACAACAAAGTTTAAAATCATATTATAAAGCCGTGCTAGTTAAACAACTTTGTTATAACTCGAGAACAGATGGACCGAATTTCATGAACAAGATTTTTTAGATTTGTCTCTATTTTATTTTTTTTAAAACGGGACCGGGGCGGAATGGGGCCGGAGGCGAATCAAAGTTCGCTGCGACCGCTAGTACTTAAAATAAGATAGAGTAGGTACCCAGCCCTTTCTACAACAACACTTCATCGGTAGTCAGGAGGCATTTCAACATTTTATTCGGTATAAAAGAATACTATTAACTACTTATGGCTTTTACCGTTGCCATATTTATTTTCTCCGGTAGCGAAATGACACATTGACAGCAAAGTTGATAAATGTACCTGATGCGCTTAGGTAGAAAGTTCCAGTAAAAACATAATTAAACTAGGACAGATAGTTTTTGTTATCATAACCTAGATCTATCAAATAAGTACGTACGCAAATCAATATTTACTATCCATTATTTTGTCAACACATTAGGTCGAAAAATAACTACCTAACTCATTTAATCAGTACAATTTTGTTTATTCATTTTCCAATGAAAGGATACGAGGCATGATTTGATATTATGGTCAAATATTTCATTTTACCATATGACGGTCTTAAATCGACAATTTGGCCACAACTTAAATTATATCGCACTTATCGCCAAAACATACATGACTTAAAAACATCGCACGTGTCCTCTATTGGCCCCAGAAATACCAAAATCTTTCCTACAAACATCCTGTGTATAGATTATCAACGTTAAAAAGCCACCAAAGTGCTCATAGTCCGGTCAAATTAGACATTGGAAGTTACCTAAATTCCCACCAAGCTGAAAATCGGTAAGATTGTTTGAAATATCATTAAAAACAAAATTTGAAAGTTCCCCATCTTTCCCCTGTGAGGAAAAAAATTATTCAAGGTCAAAGGTCGAAAAACTGAGTTTTTCGCGATTTTCAGCAAAACGGTAAGTTTTATCATAAAAATATCTGAGACAAAAATTGTAGATCATAAAATTATCTACAAAAAAATAATTGATACTTTTTTTTCTACGAGCCACCGTTTTTGAGATATAACGATTCAAAAAGTTGTAAAAGTTGTAATCGTCACAAAATGCACACGTTTCCTCGCCACCTATGAGGTAGTGTACTTAGCGCGTTTTTTTTGTGGTTTCCCCAGTAGGCCTATTCCACGGGTCAGTTTTGATCTTGTTTAATTTGAAAAATAATGGATATTAGCAGAGATTGAAAAGATAAAAGCAATTTAAGTTAAAAAAAAGTAGTGAAATTTAATCGTCCGAGTCGTAACTTTCAAAATCTTCTTCTTGATCTTCTTGTTCTTGTTCGTCTTGTTCTTGTTCTTCTTGTTCTTGTTCTTCTTGTTCTTGTTCTTCTTCATCTTCATCCTGAGTGGATGTAAACTGCATTAATAGCGATGTATCGCATGTTGCCTCGTTGAAATCAAACGGCTCCTCTACTGTTGGTGATTCAATATTAGAGCACAACCAGCCTTGACAATGAGTACATGCCGGAGAACAGAACAGTCCGGCTTTTTTGCAACCACATTTAGCACTGCATCCCTTTTTGCAGTTGCAAAAAATCGAGTTCAAATAAATTGTTGACCAACTTCCAACCCCAGTCTGTAGGGTCTAGCTGATAACCAAGCCACACTTGAACTTGGTAATATACCCTATTAAGATGTTGATGAGCAGCAACTGAGGTTGGAGGAAGACAAGCTAATTGTACTTGTTTTTTACTACTACTATACAGATGTTTAAATACGTGGCGTACTCATGCATATTATGACGATTACAACTTTTACAACTTTTTGAATCGTTATATCTGAAAAACGGTGGCTCGTAGAAAAAAAAGTATTAATTAATTTTTTGTAGATAATTTTATGATCTAAAATTTTTGTCTGAGATATTTTTATGATAAAGCTTACCGTTTTGCTGAAAATCGCGAAAAACTCATTTTTTGACCTTTGACCTTGAATAAAATTTTTTCCTCACAGGGGAAAGATGGGGAACTTTCAAATTTTGTTATTAATGTTATTTCAAACAATCTTACCGATTTTCAGCTTGGTGGGAATTTAGGTAACTTTACTCTTATTTTTTGGTCTAATTTGACCGGAATATCATGTAAGTTATTTGCTCTCCTTTTTGTTACATAAATGTGATTCATTGTTTTACGTAATATAAGTGAATTTGTCTAGTCATTCATCATAACCGCTGTATCAAGGACGGTAACCATAATCATTCATCGATCGTCTAGAATTCATAGCACAAACAAAGCGATTCAAACGATGGTGTCAACATACATGAAGAGTATATGAATAAATACAAATTATTTTTGTACTCAATATCGTTCATTAAACATTCATTATTAGGCATAATGTTTAATGTTTGCGAGTCAACAAACATGAAGAGTATATAAATAAATACAAATTATTTTTGTACTCAGTTATATCGTTCATTAAACATTCATTATTATTAAGCATTAGATGACCCGGTGAACTTCGTACCACTTACTTAGATTTATGTAAAATGTAGTTAAAACTTAAGCCGAACAAAACGAATTAATATGACAAAACTACAGAAAATTCAAGTTAAGCACAAATTGATATAAAAACGGAAATTCGTCACTTCCAAAGGACACGGTCGACCCGCCATACATTGCTTGCCCCAAAAGTAAAAATCCATGCGTCACGACCAAAACTAATTTTATGGGTTCGTTTCTTCGCCTTTTAAAATAATATAAGCCGTAAATAGCGGGGTTTTTACATGAAACGAAATAAAATGTGTGGGGTCAATCTCTTGCACACTATTTAGAACAGGTCTTTCTAGATCAAAGCGCCATCTGTGTCGAAAAACCACCATCTAGGCCACCAAAACTAAAACATAGAAAACTGCCCCGCTAGGGTGCGTAACGCGTGAAAATTACGATGACGCAAACAATAGCCAACGAAAAGAAGTTCCTTGTCACAGTTTTTTTTTCAAGTTTTAGGAAGAGATTAGTAGGTTTAAAGGTTAGTACCTATGGGAGGCCAACGTCATTTTCCTTCTTAAAATAGCGATTGCGAGCGCTTACTTATTTAACTAACTGCCAGTTCTATGACACAGTATGACACAATATGCCATTTCGTTAAGCGGTCGTCAGTTTGCTAATAAGTGCTCAAAACCGCTATTTACTGCCAAACACAACAATTGTTGGGGACAGGAAATTGTATTCAATCGTTGTCCTATTTTTTTTGTAGATTTATATGCCGCTAGATAAAAGCAAAGTAAATTAACAATATTGTATTAAATATTCAATATATTTTTTGAAAAATGATATAGTCAAGTCTCTTAATGCTTTTCTTTAATCAAACATAAAACGACTCTGGGGCACGATACGACCGTGTCCTTTAAGAAGTAAGTTTTTTAAATGATCGAACCTGAGCTGGTTCCTAACAGCACACCAGGTTCGCCTCCTCCGTCCGATTTCCATGATCCAAATGTCTATCTCTAAAATATCTATTTAATATAGATGACCCGGTGAACTTCGTATCACTTCGTGTTGGGGCGGCCTAATAGTAATTTAGTAATCTGGCAATACTGTCAGTGTCACTGTCACCTAACTTTTGAAGAAAAGATTGTTCAAATGTAAACACAGAACTTATAGTGAACTTATAGTTTAACTCCTTAAAATGCATAGTCCCTTTTGTAATAAGTGGATGGAACGGCAGAACAAAAATAATAACTGTCCAGCAGGCCTAGGATGCACGCCGTGATAAAAATTTATCGAGGCATTTTAGCGCGTTTGTTTGTCAAAAATCGACATACCCGCAGTTGCTAACATGGCTGCCATGAAAGTCATGTCGTACTGTCAAAATTCGAAATATGACAAAATTATCATTGAACCCTAACATGCCACATATATTTTTATCGAATTTTGACATTTCGCCGTGTAACATTATCGTCCACCATTAGCGACGACGACAAATAAAAAAAAACATATTTAGAGCAAAAATATATGACTGAGTCGTGCCATATTTTATCCTCGGCTCTCAAAAAAACAATAAAGTGTAAAAATATTAAAAAGAAAGTCCCCGTGGAACATTTTTTATCCCTAACATATTTATTAATTTGAATTCATTATCTGTGGGCAATATTTGATATACTCTTACTAATCTGTGGGCAATATCGAGTCAATCTGTCATTGTGTCAAGTTGATCATTTTGAGCCAAATCTGACATAAAATTGAGTGAATGGTTAAAAATTGACATATCTCGTTATCGTTGTGGATAAATTTGTCCAATGTGGTTGGCATGTTAAGGAATATGATAAAATAGCATAGATCGACTAATTTTGTCATGTCGATCGAAAGAAATAGTGTGTCGTGCATGTTAGGCCTACTGTTTGTAATAAAATACTACTAAGATGTGACGAATGCTACATCATAATCGGTAACATTCTGTTGCCAGTACTAAAATATACTAAAAAAAATTAAATTATACCAAAAATCTACTAAATTAAATCATTAATTTTATTGCATTTGATAATTATAACAAAAAAAAATAACAAATATTCAAATTCCACCATTAGCGACGACGACAAATAAAAAACAACATATTTAGAGCAAAAATATATGACTGAGTCGTGCCATATTTTATCCTAGGCTCTCAAAAAACAATAAAGTGTAAAAATATTGAAAAGAAAGTCCCCGTGGAACATATTTATTAATTTGAATTCATTATCTTTGGGCAATATTAGATATAGGTACTCTTACTAATCTGTGGGAAATATCGAGTCAATCTGTCATTGTGTCAAGTTGATCATTTTGAGCCAAATCTGACATTAAATTGAGTGAATGGTTAGAAATTGACATATCTCGTTATCGTTGTGGATAAATTTGTCCAATATGGTTGGCATGTTAGGGAATATGATAAAATAGCATTGATCGATTAATTTTGTCATGTCGATCGAAAGTAATAGTGTGTCATGCATGTTAGGCCTACTGGAGTCTTATTACAATGTTGGCAGTATTTGCAGAACGTATACCTGCCTGTCATTAATTTGGTAAGATCACAGATTAGTAAGAGGGTAAGATTGGCACCCGTCACATGTCAAACAACGTCAAACATAACCCATTCATTATTTTTATATTTTAAAATTTAAATACATGATGTTATGAGCAAAGTTGATATTATGTTGTCGATTCAAAAGTTTTGTTTTAATGCGTTCTTCAATTCGAGTGGAGCCGAGACTACAAATACCGTCAAATGTTTGACAGAAAGTAAGTGGTCAACTTTTATAAGGGAAAATGGAATTGTCGTTTTACTCTATCTTTCTCGCAATTTTTCCTTATTTGCTCACCGTTTAGACCTACCCTGGCCTACGACAAACATTTTAAAACCAAAATCAGCTCAATCGGCCCAGCCGTTCTGGAGTTTTAATCAGACTAACGAACATCAATTCATTTTTATTTATATAGATAAATAATGTTTTCGAGTTATAGGATGGAAATTGTACTTCTTGTATACGATTATTGTCATTTATTGTGTTGGGAGTACTTCACCTAGGTTCCGTTTGGTTGCGCAACATATTACAAACACATAAAGTTGGGTACCGTACTGGTTTATGTTTTTCAGTTCTATAGTGTGGGGAATAACACATTTATCGTCAGACTCTGGTATTAGACAGATGTAGAGTGTGGAGACAACATGGGTTAAAATCCATCGAATTCGGATAGTCCGCGCGCCAAAACTCTGAGAGTCTTTGGTGATTGTTAGGATAAAAGTAAATCAGTACCGTTACCTTGAGTTTACGGCGGTTTTACTCGCTACCGACGACGTAACTTTTTGTATGGAACATTTTAGTTTTGCTAGTGACCGCTAGGGGCGCTGTGCAATTTTTCCATAGACTTTTTTTACGTTGTCGCTAGCGAGTAAAACCGTCGTAAACTTATGGTAACGGTATAGTACACCCAGTTCTTAGAAACTTAGTTGCCTTTTTCCCAGCTTATTGTGTTCAATCCAGAATCAAGTAATTGTGAGAAAATTGGACGAATGATCTAGGTCTAACTAGACTGAGGCCTGTTGGTGGCTCCAAACAGCCTGACAGCTTTACCAGCGGCTTGCGCGACTTAACAGCTAGACTTGTCAGATACTATTATGCTGCTGATTAACAGCCGGTACTGTAGATAGCCGTCTCATTCCACCAGGTTGTGTGGAGCCACCATGACATGACATGGGTTCTTTGTGTAGCTGTTGACTGCCTCTGTGGCGCAGCGATAAGAAGGTCGCATTTTAAAGCAATGAAAAGCTGCGCCAGAGGTCCTGGGCTCGATCCCCGGGTCGGGCCAAAAACATGTACCTGGGTTTTTCTGTTCAGAAATCTTCACCCTTTCACGTAAAGCCGTTGGTCCTGCGCCTGATCTCTCTCCGGTCGTGTTAGATTGCCGTCCCATCGGGCTATGAGAGTGAAAGGAATATAGAGTGCACCTGTGTTTGTGCACACACTTGTGCACTATAATATGTCCCGCGCAGTTGGTTAGTCGTTGTGTCTGGCTACCGTAGTCGAAATTGACTTGAACGACATTTTTTTTGCAACCTAGCTGATCCAAAGGTCCCCATTATGCTGGCTGCATTGCCTCGTTGAATGGCAATGGAGACCTGCTGAACCAACCAGGACCCAGAGCGGGGATCTTTCCCCTTCTCTCTCAATCTTCGCCCTAATTCCCTAAACAACTCGAGGGCCTCAACGCCCCATGGTCCAGCCGTTATTATTATTGTAACTGCTGAACACGCTTCCTATACCTTGAGCATCCGTATCTCGCGGAGCGCGATCTTCCTGATGAGCGGGTCGTCCTCGTTCTCGACGAACTTCTTGACGGCGACGATCTCGCCGGTGTCCCGGTTGCGGCACTTGTACACGAGCCCGTACGAGCCCTCGCCGAGCTTGGCGAGCTTCTCGTAGCGCTCCATCGCGCGGCTGCTTGCGCGCGACCTGGAATGGCGGCCATTTTGAATTTTTGTGGGCAAGAGAAAGATAAAAATACCTTTTATGTATTTAATAGTATGTTTTGCATGTAGAGCCTGGGGTTACTACACGTCCCATCATTTTGCCATCCCATCATTGGCCATTTTGAATTTTTATATGAAATTTGAAAAGTACCTATTAAAGAAGAACTTTATTTATTTTTTGCATTTAGAGCCTGGGGGTACTATACGTCCCATAATATACGAGTTTCGGGACATCTGTGCCTTAAGGTTTCTGCCTATTAGGTACATACCATAATCGTGCTAGGAACATGTCAGGCAAAAAAATATTCTTTGTATGTTACCACTAGACCGTTCCGTCACCGACCTACACCGTCGCGTGTGACACGAAGCGTGTCAGCACCGGCAAAATACGCTCTCGCTTGCTCTTGCTGTTGCTCCATATAACGTTGAGACAGAACGCTGTTGATCCGTTCAGTGGGCAAAGTAGAGCGTATCGTATTGACTTTCGTGTCTGATACGCTCCTAGCATGGTCATGCTATGGTATGGTGTAGTGGGCCCTTTGGACCTTTATGCTATAATAGAATCACTCTTTCTAGTGCTATCGAAGATAAGACTAGCGTAACCACATTCGAATCGTTGAGATTCCTAGATGTATCATACGTATTTATATTGAGTTCGTCGAAACGTAAGTTGTTGTAATATTAAAAGTAAGTTGTTAATGATGTTAATTAGGCTAGCCATGTCGACATGTCATGGTGTTCCATAGAATCATTTGATATTCGTAATATACGAGTACTTACTTGCATAGCCCTAGTAGAAAATCTGTCATATTTTTTCACGAATCCTATTCAACTATGTATCGTATATCAATTTGACAACATATTATACTATAATCGCAGGTTTCACGCAAACGGGCCGTATATTTTCAGTCTATTTTTACAGACAAAAAGGTTTATTTATCTAAATCAGATACGAACAGCTTTGTTCCCTGGCATTTGTGCCTAAGGTGAAGGTCGAAGGAGCAGCTAACGAGCTGGCAATCAAAGGTCAGACCCGCAGAGGGTTATTATGTAACCCAGAGAGCTTTTGGATTACAATCGCCATGAAGAGTTTAACAACAGCATTTCAAAAGCTACGAACCAGCTGGATTTATTGTATACTTCGTGTACTCCAACATTTTCAATAGCACACATACTTGTAGAAACTCCTAGATGTACTTACGTTACGTATTTTGTATTGAGTTTGTCTAAACGCAAAATAGTTAAATAGGCTATCCATGCCATAGAGATTCATAGAATCAAAGATATTCGTAATATGCGAGTACTAACTTACATGAAGTATAGCACATACTAACTCATACTTGAGGTTAAACCTTTGCCCAGCAGTGGGGTGCTTATAGGCTAACTTTACTTTTTGACGTTTACTTTATTAATACTCGTATCGTGGTGAAAGACTCAACGATATTATTTCCAACTACGAAATTCAATTTGGCACCGCCCTATTTACGGCACTGCTGGCGATGCGTGCGCCACTTAACTAACAATAATATGAACACAAACGGATTGCAATTGCTATATCGATTACTAACGTAGATAGGTAATACCCCTGCCACCCGCTACTGGTGAGGCCACGAGAATTTGAATATGAGTTTCTAGAAGGGTACGTTTTATTGCTTTCAACAAATACCCTGCATATGAGGTATGGTTAGATTAAATAAATACTAAAGCACCTGTAAGCCTATCATTTATTTCTTAATCAATCAGGTATCAAACGACTGCCGGGAGTCGCATAATAATGGAATTTCTATTGTGTCTCGTTCACACATACTTGACGAGTTAAAGAACATGTTTTCCCCTTTGATTAAAGTAAAATAGCGGAAGATACGGCATGTCATACTAATTGTCAGCTAAAAAATGGCACTACACACTACTACATACAAGATGACCCACACAGCTGTGTAACTTTACGCTACTGACGACAGAGACAAACCCATTTCTTACTACGGTAGTGCGAGCGAAACAAACGCGCGCTTTGAGATGAGTCTCTTGTCACGTTGACGTCTCCTTGCAATAAGAATCAAGAAGTGTCAGCAGACAAATCGGAGTGAAAATGTGTACCATGTTTTTTGTGAAAACTAATAAATTACTTCTTATTATTACTTTACTATTTTGAAATGTCGAGCGATGTTTGGAGTGAGTATGGTTACCAAAAATAAAACAAAATATAAGTTTATTTTTAAATATTTATTTTTAATACATGATTTCCTTCCAATGAATGATTTCCAAGTTTAATTTATTTTGAAATGATTAACTACATGGCCCGCTGCAGTTGACATGATGAGTAGATGGCGCTGACGTCACGCAACGATGTATCCGTAAGAGACATGCAATTATACAGATTAGGTGCGAGTGAATTAAAAAAAAGCTTCACGTTAATACAGTCATTTTTGTAACAAACTTGAGTAGATAATTATTTTATAGTTTACATTATTGAAGTTGAATACCATTTTACAAAACATTAATAAAAAAGCAACAATCAATGTCAGGTAAAAGTTAAATAATATAAATTTATTATGATCGACATTTTATGCTAACGGTACCGCGTAGACAAATCTCAACAAGCAGCACATGTTGCGTTATGTGTCATCAATCATCATCATACCTAACTGGTCGCACATCAATGAATCGTATATTTCTATCTCGCCCTGAAAAATGGCCGTCAAAAAAAGACTGAATTTACAAATAAATTTAGAAATTAAAGTTTTTGTGTACTTACGAGTGAAATGTGATTCCATGCGATTAGTTTTTCCTTTTGAATGGTTTGGGCAACGTATGAAAGCACACGAAGGCATTTTGGTTACGTTTAACCCGAAAAAATTATTATTTTCTCCTCACGTCACACGTCTCACATATGTTATCTGCGCACGCAATCCCGATTGCAACTGAAGGCAATTAGGCGACGGGGGCCTGATTTTAGCGGTCCACGTTCGAGTGGCGCGTCACCTATCTTCCGCTATTTTACTTTAATCAAAGGTTTTCCCATATTTTTTACATTGGTCAGGCAAATCTAATTGCTTTTAGGAACAAATACATACATTAAAGTGATAGATGAACGAACCGATAGATGATATAGGCGCGCATATTAGGCCGGCTGGTCTCTTTGTTTGAAGATGTTGGACCTTTGATTAAAGTAAAATAGCGGAAGATACGGCATGTCATAATAATTGTCAGCTAAAAAATGGCTCTACTCACTACTACATACAAGATGACCCACACAGCTGTGTAACTTTACGCTACTGACGACAGAGACAAACCCATTTCTTACGACGGTAGTGCGAGCGAAACAAACGCGCGCTTTGAGATGTCTCTTGTCACGTTGACGTCTCCTTGCAATAAGAATCAAGAAGCGTCAGCAGACAAATCGGAATGAAATTGTGTACCATGTTTTTTGTTAAAACTAATAAATTACTTGTTATTATTACTTTACTATTTTGTAATGACGAGCGATGTTTGGCGTGAGTAGGGTTCCCAAAAATAAAACAAAATACATATAAGTTTATTTTTAAATATTTATTGTTAAACGCGCTGACGTCACGCAAAGATGTATCCGTAAGAAACCTGCAATTATACAGATTAGGTGCGAGTGAATTTAAAAAAAACCGGTTAAGTGCGTGTCGGACCCGCGCACTGAGGGTTCCGTGCCACCCTTAACTGAATTCAGGGTCCACTTACTTTCACTTAACGAAAACATCACAATATATTGTGACAGCAAAAATAACTTTGTTTTTCATAGTGTTTGTATGAAAGACAAAGTTATATTTGCGGTTGATAAAAATGTGCAATATCTCAAAAACTACTGGTTCGATCTCCTTCAAACCAATTTTCGTTGCAAGTTTTTGTTGAGATCTACATCATATATTTTTTTTCAAAATTTTCACTTTCTTAGTTCAAAAGTTAGATGAGGGGGGACACCCATTTTACCACTTTGGAAGCGTCTATATCTCAAACCTTACAATTTTAGAAAAAATGATTTTAAAAACCTCAACATCATTTTCAAAGACCTATCCATACACGTATAGGTTTGAGTAAATTTTTTTTTTTTTTATTTTAGTTTCATGTATGGGAGCCCCCCCTTAAATATTATTTTTTCTTACTTTTTGTATTTGAATCGGAAAGCGGTGAACAAGATGCACCTATGTACCAAGTTTCAGCTATGTGACGCTTATAGTTTCAGAATACAGTGGCTGTGACATACGGACGGACAGACAGACAGACAGACAGACTTAACGAAACTATAAGGGTTCCGTTTTTTGCCATTCGGCTACGGAACCCTAAAAAGCTTCACGTTAATGCATTAATTTTTGTAACAAACTTGAGTAGATAATTATTTTATTGTTTACATTATTGAAGTTGAATACCATTTTACATATAAAGAAGCAACAATCAATATCAGGTTAAATTATATAAATTTATTATGATCGACATTTTATGCTAACGGTACCGTGGAGACAAATCTCAACAAGCAGCACATGTTGCGTTAAGTGTCATCAATCATCGTCATACCTAACTGGTCGCACATCAATGAATCGTATATTTCTATCTCGCCCTGAAAAATGGCCGTCAAAAAAAGACTGAATTTACAAATAAATTTAGAAATTAATGTTTTCGTGTACTTACCAGCAAAGTGTGATTCCATGCGATTAGTTTTTCCTTTTAGAATGATTTGGGCAACGTATGAAAGCACACGAAGGCATTTTGGTTACGTTAAACCCGAAAAAATAATTATTTTCTCCTCACGTCACACGTCTCACATATGTCATCCGCGCACGCAATCGCGATGACAACTGAAGGCAATTAGGCGACGGGGGCCTGATTTTAGCGGTCCACGTTCGAGTGGCGCGTCACCTATCTTCCGCTATTTTACTTTAATCAAAGTGTTGGACTGATACACTGACTAAATTACATGAAAAATGTTACGAAAAATATCCCTTGGATTTTAATGAAACTTTACAGCAATTTAGCTTATACATCAGAATAGCACATTTTTTGTATAACGTGTAACGCAAATCGCAATTAACAACCAGCTGGGTACTTACTAAGTATAGATTTTTCATGCTCTAGGTACAGCAGTTTGCGTGTACCTACTTTGAAAAATACTAGCTTACCTAACTCTCAACTACTTATTAGGTTAATCTTTTTGCATATTAATGGGAACTTATTCCAAATAGAAACACTAACCTTGCCGGTATGACTTCGGGCGAGGTTATCAATCTATTTATTTCCCCCTTCATTTTACCGGTTCACCAACACTCAGCCATTAAGTGTCTAAATCATTTGCCGGCGATCCAAACAAAAGTTGCTATTTAGCATAATTTCAATGGATTATGCAAATAAATGCAATTGTAAAATTAATAAACTTAACCTAACCAACATAAAACCTGTTGTTTGCTCATTGATGTCATTTAGCAAGTCTGCTGACAAGTGTCAAGAATATTCAATGAATCTTTCTGAGGAATTAAAGAAGTTTCTACTCTTTTTGCAACAAGGTTTGCTACGGACTACGAAACGACTACGGATGCGCTACGAAAGGCCCGCCGGAGTTTCGTCGTAGCGTGGTTTGTGCGCGTCGAATTCTTTCTCAAGGGATATGAGATTTGCTACGAGCTACGAATCAGCTACGGTGCTACGAAAAAAATATGTAATTATAATTTATTATTGCAATTTAATTGAACTATCTTAAATCGTCATAAGATCATTTACATTACAAACGGCCTGTAAAATAACCTAGGTGAATTAGTCCATGTTGTTAGATAGTACGTTGTCTATTGTTTATTATTTATGATCGCCTTAATGTGCAATCAGCGGGCTCTCGCGACTGGGTCCGTGCGTTTTGAGTTTGCTCCCTCCCCTCCCGTCGCATCGTGATATTGTATAGCCTAAAACCTTCCTCGATAAATAAGCTTTCCAACTCAAAAAATATATTTATTAAATCGGTCTAGTAGTTCCTGAGATTAGCGCGTTTAAACAATCTCTTCAGCTCTAAAATATGAGTATAGATTCTATAATATCTACCCAAGGTATAGTTATACATCTTGTATAGTTGTACATACTGACTTGTTATTTTGTAACTAATAGGTAATTCCGATATTTTTTACTGTGCAAGAAAAGTGTATTTAAGTCATTGAACTACTATTACTAGAGTGATTACTAGCGTATGGAACTGACATCACGAACAAATTTTGTGCTCCCTAAATTGATGGCCCGGTCATCAACTCGTAGTACAAATCATGATTCGAAATTCAAATTTTCAAAGAAAACGTCACAATTATGTCGTCGTTTTTGCGACACACTTTTTGCTTGGCGTAGCTTCTCTATACGTAGTAGTAACAACTCACTGATTTAAGTATTATCTATAATTCCAAGCAACGTTATCAGAATGCACCAAGGTTGCAGCTTTCGTCACTACATATTAATTGAATTAACCTATTTGGACCCTCAAACGTGTGCTCGTGCCCTTTGTTTACCTTCTCGGTAGCAGCGGCAGGTTGTTGCCAAATAACCACAGCCGTTTATCACCGAACCATTTCTCCATACAGGAAGCCAGATTGTTAAACAGTTTGAAACTAGAGCACTCCTTCGACAGATCCGCACTATACATTCGCGTTTCCGAACGTGACTGTTGTGCGCATTTCCCGCCAAAATTCACGTCAAAATGTCAATTCACTTTTTTTATCGTAAACAGCCAGGATCACCGTGGAGGTTTGTGACTTTGTACACTTGCTCACTGTCTGAGGGCCGCGGAGCTTTTAGCTGAACTGGTATAATATCGATCGCAGTTTTGTTTACAGTTTGTGTCGGGCTGTGTACATGACAACCGCGGTGGTAGAGGAAAAATGTAGGCTAGAGCACATATGAATACTTTCTCCGTGTTCTAATGCTTTCAAAACCACCCATGCATGTACATTTTGTAGTCAGGAAAAGATAAGCAATGAGAAACTCCACATAGAATAGGCAACATACTTCATGTCAATATTATTTTCCTCCTCAGAGCCTGTGGTCCCACTGCAGTGCAACAAAGTACTCTTTTCAAAATGGTCTACCAATAGAAATAATGTATTATTTGATAATAATTGTTAAAATAAAGCACAAGTAAGTAATATACTACAAAGTACGAAATAACTCGCCGGTCAGCCCTTGGCCTATTGCGTTCTCCCCAGTCATTTGCGTTTCAAGCAAAAAGAACGATAAATACGTACGCTCTACTTAAAATAAAATTGTGTAACGAGTATTTTCATTTTCATAACGGAATAATTCGGAAATACTCAGACTTACCCAAACTTTTATCGGCAGCTTTTATTCTTTCACATAAAACAAATAAAAGAATCGTTTTTGTCGAAACAAACAATAAAAGCTTACGTGTTAGCCACGAGGGATTTGCAATAAAGCTGCAGGTCAATTCAACGTGTAAACTCACGGCCAGATCGCCGTGAAAAGCTCGTAGCTGACTGGTCACAAATAGATCACGGACAGACTGACAACCGCGATGGACAGATCCCAGTGATGCGTGGTATTCACAACATCGTCGCTAAATTAAATTACAACTAGCAATGTCACGCGGTTTTACCCACTGGTGACTTTCAAGGACGCTTGTACTGCCATCAATGTAGCAGCACTCGCAGGTGTATTATTTTATTTGTTATTGTTTCTAAATAGGTAGAAAGTCATCATCAGCTGTATACTTTTTGCGTAAAGATAAAATTGGTCTTTCTTATTTACAACAAACAAACATACATACTTCAACTTAGTATACGAAGTTTTGTCAAACCATAGAGCAAAAACTTGAAATAAAAAGTAAAAAAAAGGTTTTAATTGCATATCTTAAAAACCTGAACCTGAACCAAAAATTAATTTATTATAAACTCCAAAAAATCTAGTATAGTTTATAAACATTGGAAATGAGACAGGGTAGAGAGAGACAATTAATCACGTAATTTACAAAAAAAGTTGTAAATCACAACTAAAACGTCCCATTTGCCCACATAAATTGTAATGGTGCATCCACACATCCAAATCGGCTTTGCCGGCGGTATACGTCATGAGCTGTATTATGCTTCGTCAAAAAAAATATGTATAAAGCATAAGCGGTGTGGCTGCCGGCACGACCGCCAGCACATGCCGCCGGGCGGTGTGGAATGTGGATACACCATAGGTAATAACCATAGGTTATTTGGCTCGTGAAAACTGAACCGTGATTTTTGACATTGCAACACTCAATAAAATCAAATTTTGACACTGTCAATCAAATAAAAATATGTTTATTTATTATGACCACCGAACATAAAAAAATATAAAGTATTTCAACTCAAAACAGAACAAATAAAATTATTGTTACATTAGAATAAATATATTATTTATAATAGATATGATATGCCTAAGCATTCACGCTATCCCTCTCTTTTATTTGGCTGAACCTTTATCATGAAAATCATGATCTTCCACCATGCTTTACCTGCCCGGTTTGTTAAGTTCCCTTATTTCTGGCAGTCATCGGTTGCAATACAGATCCATTCATGGATGTTATATGTATTTAAGTATTTATGGGAGACGCCCCCGTCATAATCGTTGTCTGGTACTTCGTAACACAAGGAAGATAATATTCCTTACCACGAAACCAGACAATTGGCGTGTTGTCTGGCGCATATTTATATTTATCACAAATCAAGGTGTCACTCTCTCAATAAGTATTTCACCTTAAAAATCCACAAAATGTATGAAATCATTTCGAAGAGTTCAACGGACATAGTACCTAGCACAATATGCTCTAGAAAATCAGCAAGTACTCCCTTAGCGTCTTGACGACGGAGCATGATTTACTCGATTGGCAACTTCAAGGATATTATTTTTTGGTTTGTGCTGGCTAGAGTTGAAGAAATAATATGATGAATTTACAGCCGAAAATTAAATATGCTTGAAAATAGCTTTTGACGTAAAAATTTATATGACAATGTCATGTATGTATTTCAACTCGACTCAGTCGATGTTATGAATCGGAAAAATGCATTACAGTAAAAAGTGTTTTAAACGTAAATCCGTAAAGTTAGTTTTTGCATGCAAACCGTGACATCACAAGGCGAGGGCGAGGTGAGTCGAGAAGGTGTGTGAGAGCAAATGACAGGTGTATTTAACCATAGAGTAAATAAAAAAAGGTATGAAAAATGAGGTTTTGATAATTTGATCTGTACCAAAGAAAACTAAAAATCTCTCATCAAAAAATTACATGATCAGTGTCTTTTAAATCCAGCACGACTTCCAGGTCAAGCCTGCTCAGTTAAGCCTACAAATAGTAAAAAAATATTTCAATCATGTCTTTAATAAACAATGTTTAAAATCATGTCTTTAATACTGTTTCGGAAATTTGAGAGGGCTAAGCGCGTGGTGCGGGGGCGGGCTACGCGTCCTTGCGCTCAAATCAGAGTGATACTTTATTTGCTCATCATTTGGTACTCCATATTCATTTAAATTAGCATGAATAAATTGCATTGTATAAGTCCTTCAGTAGCTCGAATACTAATGATCTCAAAGTGAAAACAAATAGAACAAAAGTAACGTGCATAAACCAGATGAACAGTGGAAAACTTGTGGAAAAGAAAAACAGCATTTGGCACGTGCTGTAGTTAATGCAGTTCCTACATCTAAGTACCTGTATAAAATTAAAAAAATATTTGGATAAATGGCTATTATTTATTATGTTATTTATAACAATAAATATTTCACACTTATTTTATCCTGCATCACGAAGCTCATGGTCAACATGCATCAACTGCCCTTAGCGGTTTGTTTGGTCTCTATTTCTTGGGGTTAGTAGCAATATAGATCACTTCATCAAACCTATAGGAAGTGCTCTATTTAGTCCGACAGTTAGTCTAATAATTTTAGTGGGGTTCTTCCTCTAGCTCTTTCGCTCTTTACGTTGGCACAAATAATAAAGTTTTCATCTTGGAAGTAAGGACGTGGCATCTGTATATTGAAGACAAACGAAACGATATTTAGCACTGGGCTGTATTTTGTATTATACTCCCTCTAATTCCAATGTATTGTATCTACATAGAATCTGAAACAACAGCAAACGATACATATAGGTTATTTCATATACCTACGAATTTTACAAAGTGATTGATTACACGTATCACGTGCTTACTTCTTATCCAAAGTATTGTATAGGCTCTAGCCCTTCTATTCGGTACCTTTGGTTAGAGTAGGCCCTTACTATAAAAGTTGGATTAACATATCTTCATTCTCTTTGGGGATCCACACCACGAGGATTATCCGTTAAAAAAAGTTGTTAATTACTGCTCCGTGTAAACTTGATGCTCGCTCAGGCAGTATTTTTGGAGAAAACTTCTATTTCGCAAAATTATTCTCCGAGATCCGGCTCGTATTACTGTGGCGGCTGCAGGAGTATCGACGACACGCAGAGTACCTACCACAAGTTCAATCGGATTCTTATATGGCATTATTTTTAGGTTAGTGATGGCCAGATCTGCACGAAATATTATTAGTTTTATTGCAAAAATCTATTTTTTTCTGCAAATAGGTATTGGCGTCTTGTTAATTTTGACAGAACTCTTTCACGGACGGATCTTACAGTGAAGTTGTGAATACGGTGATGTATGTATTCACAGTGCAGTTTATAGTCAGTACACACAGTGCAATGTTTTATGTTTTTGAGGGCTATCATGTATGAAATAAAAATAATAAAAAAAAAATCTATATGATGTTATTTTTATTCTAACAAGATAAAATAAGAAATCTAAAATTTCATATTAACTGTTGGCCTGGTTTGTTAGCCAAAAGTTGCTGGTTCAAATCCAGCTCGTGCGCAAATTTGGATTTCTTATTTCATCTTATTAAAATACCTAGTCGATGTCGCGTTGATATTGGCTATAAAAACATAACTTTTTGTGTCCGTTGCTGTTGGAATTAGTTCCGGTAGCAAGTTGATAGGCTTTTCTTATTTATTTAAAGGCCTAAATACCGAATTTCGCGTTTGAAACGTAATCTTAATAAGTCATATAAATTTTGCGATATTTTCCAAGAAAAAAACCCTAATTTCAACGGTCTGTCATTTTTATTACCTTCAAGGATCCGATAAAAGAGTGCTAAAAGTGGTTACTTTCACCATTTTTTTTTCTAAATACTACTTGACCTTACTTTACTGTGACATCGACTGAATCGAGTCTGCAGCTTTGGGAGGCTGTGATTTGACAGCTGCCAAACACGTCAAAATCCATAGGAACGTGTCAAATAATTCGCCCAGGATTAGTTTCAACTCACGCCGTTTGGTGCGAACAGCGCTAGATTCGATGTGAGTTTGTGAATACCAATTTTTCTACTCAAGCGAACGCCCATATATGCCGCATATATGGATCAGAGTCGAGTTGTACATCATGAATCGACAGGCTGGTCTCAACAGTTCTCCCTGCGGGACACCCGAGGTCACATACCGCCAATAGCAAACTAAAAAAAACTAGCTAGAGGGGGTTAAATAAGGACGATGGTGTTTTAACTGCGTAGCCATCACCATTATTCTACTATGCTGTATAATTTCCTTGTCAATCAAACATAGTTAGTTTGGTTTGAAGTGGACATAGTATAGGCATGCGATAGGGTGAAGGTCGATGACCTTCGACGATACGCTATTCAATGTTCCAGAAAATTGATTTTTAACAACACCTCGGTGATAGATATTTTGACTAGATTTATGTCACATTTGGTAAACTCGAAGTAACTCATTCTATTTCTAAGGAGGTAATATTGTCTATTATCTCCCTTGGGAATAAAAATTTGAATTAAGAACACGAGCTCGTACCCATGTACGGATTTGGCCACGGTCACCCCAAAGAGAAGCAAAATACTTCCTGATTTGGCTGTATGTCTTCACATTTCAGTACCTGTTTGGGGGAAAACTTAAAAAAAATGACATTTTTTTTGTAAATAAGATGAAATTTACTTCTGTTCACGCTTCTAAGCACGCATTACAAGAACAATGGTGCGCATATCCCAAAGACAGTCATGCCGAGAACACTTTCGAAACCTAAAAATACTTACAACGCCATGTCTTTACATTCTAGTTCTTCTCACGGACCTTGTTAAAAATTTAAACAGATATGAAACCATGGAAGAAAGGGTGAAGCGTCATAACACTAGGCGAAAAGATATTGCGAACCTGATACAGCCTAACTTACAAATAGTTAAACATTGTGCAAGATATCAAGCGGTCAGACTATTTAATAAATTGCCAATTGATCTAAAATGCATTACTAATGTGATCCAATTTAAAAGCAGAGTGAGGGCGTATCTTCTGGAAAATTGTTTTTATAGTGTAGAAGAATATGTTAATTCCAATTCGAATTGTAAGAAATAATGATATTGGACTCCAATTGGACTTTTGATAATATTTTAGTGGTTCTTTTTTTTTTTTTTTTTTTTTTTTTTTCTTTTTTTGGCACCCGCGGTTTGCGATAGCCACGAACGGAGTAATAAAGGTAGGGAAACGGAAAGGAATAAACAAAACGGAATAGGAATTTGCAAAATATAGAATAAGGATCAGGTTTAAAAGGTGGATCGGATTATATTCATAAAATAAATGTTTACGAAGAGTGGTTCTATCCTCTTTGAATATTTTTGAATAATTGTCATTTTCTTTATTTCAATTTTTAACCTTTGACATGCTTTGATAATGTAATTTCATAATTTTGACATAATATATTAGAATGGTATGTTTATTAATTTGACATAGGTTTTTATTTGTAATTTTATTATTTTGATGTGGATATTTTGATTGAGTAGTTATTGCTTGAATTTTAATGTTATTAATTAGTTACATATTATTTTTAAATCTTAAATTAATTTCCAACACAATGTATTTTGTTAACAATGGAATAAATGACTTATGACTTATGACTTACTATAATAAGGTATATGGATAAATCATGTTGCGTTGTGTATGTATATGCGTATGGTAAGAAAAAGGTTTGTAAAGCATTTTTCACGCTGTCTGATCGGCAAAGTTCAATTACATGTCATGTAATGTTGACGTAAAGTGCCTCATCTCGGCTCATGGGCCGTAATATTGTATGAAAATCCATTACGCGAAAGTCGGTTATGTGGCACACACACAATTCACCTGCACCTTCATCCAACGAAGAGGAGATAGTTCCGAAAATCAAACGCCACTACGCGACGGTATGAGAAAAAATATTAGGTTATTATTTGTACAATAATATTTGAAATTACTTGTTAAATAATAGGATATAATAGTAATAATAGGATAGGCAGCTAATTTCAGATGGTGTGTACATTTTTTTTATGATTTGATACAGCGCCGCGTTACGCACCGGTGCGTACATCCGACTTATTATTTAACATCATTGTATTGCCTCACAGAAATCGTGAAAAGCAGAGTATTCATCTCGGGCTTATAGGTGTCTTTGTCTTAGGCGAACTTAAATCCCTCGCTCGATACTAATTAATAACACAGTAGTTATACATAATACTCTGTGGAAATTACTTAGAAATGACTTTTTTATTGCCTCGCAGTAGGTGTGAAAAACAGAATATTCACCTCTGGAATACAAGTCTATTCGACCTACACTAATTACCTTCCTTGCTCGGGAGTAAAAATATTACCACAAAATTCAAAGACTCAAATGGCAAGTTAAAAATATTTTATTATCCTTTCGTTTCGCTCATTTAGCTCGGATCGAACACAAACAAGTCGAACGAAACTTGAATTCCAAGATGTTCCAAGACTTGAATTTTGCGACACAGTAGGATTTGTTGTGATTTGTGCGATTGGTTGAATGACGTTTCGTCCTACGCAGAATGCGTTTAAATAAAAACTTCCATCACTACGTGCGCTACGTTTTACGTAAAGATATTTTACGCAACGTAATGTATCTTGCGTTCATCTGCGTGCATTCCGAGAGCCCGCTGTGGAAAACGCAGGTTTCGTTTACATAAAGATTTAGCAGAGCCTCTAAAACAATTATAGCCAGAATGATAAATTTATAGCTGTTGTAAGTTGTCCGCTATAACTCGCCGAATGTGGGCCCTCAGATGAACTGTGCCAAACACCAAATTACTGAAACGGACCAAATAAGATGATTTTAAAGAGTGGTCATATTTAGCAGGTAAATTATAGGGCAACATACGAAAGTAAGAGCTCTGCCTAGTTATTGCAAATAAAGAAAATCCAATAAAATGATGGGCCCTCAGTTCTTAAGTGCAAAAATTTTACTTTGATGCTACAAAGTTTAACTTACAACTTAATGTCTTTGGTAAGGTTTTAATTTTAGCAGAAGTAGCCACAATGCTAACCTGAGAGTACTGGGTTTATATATTCATCTAGTATAGAATAAAAGCTCTAGCAAAGTGAGCTCTCGTACCACACGTTTTAGAAGAAAGTTATCATATTTAGAGTCAAGGTGGAAGGTGTATTAATTTACACTTATTAGTAAAAAAACGTAGTCATTTCATAGTACAAACTTATGTATCTGTGAGGCGTGTAAATATTTCCTTTCTTGAAAAAAAAACTAATTCATTTATATGTGAACAAAATGTTCGTATTAGGGTAACCACAAATCAGAAGATTAGTGGAAAGTAATGGAAAAAATAAATAAGTACACATTTTATTTATTCGTATTTATCTAATCTGTTACATCTGAATAGTTATGTTATTCGTTAATTAGTTTTTTATCACTCCTGTTAGGAAAGTTGACTTTTCATGTATGGAAAATTGCTTTTTCATACGTGGTCAAAGTTAATTGAGCCACATTGTGTTAAAAATAGACCAAGCCCATAGATAGAAGTTGCTACCAACAGCTACCATCTCTCTGCATGACCTAAAGGTTTGACTGACAGAGAATGCTTTTACATTAAGTCCACCTTTGTACACTATGATTTGTGCAATAAAGTCTTTAAATAAAAAATAAATAAAATATAGCAACTGCAATTATTTATGGTTATTTTTGGTAAGATTGTTCGTAATTTTCAACCTTGTACATGTAAACGTTGAGATTCACGTTTTTCAACTGTAAAATAAACAGCGTTGATAACAAATGCGTCTTATGTGCAATGCAAGATCACTGTTCTGCCGATGCGCGGTTGATCTATAAGTACATTTTTATGATGATCGCTGAGACATTTCTTGACATGACATATTCTTCCGTTCTTCTCTTCATATTCTTCTTCATTATCATCTAATTTAAGAGCCAAGCTCTTGTCGGAGGAGTTTTTTCCATTCTTTACGCTCTTCCGCCATTCTCTTGACCTCTTGATACGACGCAACATTCAACTTTTGCTTTATTTGATGCATATAGCTTATTCTTGGTCTTCCTCTCTTCCTTTTTCCTTCTATTCTTCCTTCTATTATCGTTCTGATGAAACTGTCGTGTCGTATCAAGTGTCCCAGCATTCTCCCTCTTCTACTCTCAATTGTTTCTATTAGTTTTCTCTTTTCCTTTACCAAGTTCAAGACTTCTTCATTAGTTTTTTTCTCCGTCCAGCTTATTCTCTCCATCCTCCTCCAGCACCACATCTCAAACGCTTCCAGTCTCTCCCTATCTTTCTTTGTCATGGTCTCTTCTTCTTCTTCATTACTTCGTATGAAATACGTCGATTCAATTTTACTGGATTATCACTAAAATTTTCAAAATGACAACGTCTCAGCGATCATTTTAGATCGAATTAACTTCTTTAGAGTGTGTATTTGTCAGAAACTCAAACTGAAAAAAATCGTTACACCCATACATAATAATAATTAAAGAACAACTGGTGTTTAACCAGATTTATTATTTATCCACTATCATTAACAAATAAATGAAGAAATCCATTATTACTTACTATGTTGTATTTTTGTATTTGTCAAACGTTGCTCAGGCGCGGAAGTCTCGGTAAACCACCAGGTGGCGCTCGATAAATGCAAATTTATTTTTTTGTCCAATACAAAATTGAAATTTTCGTGTATTTATTGATTGAGAAAAATTGATAAATGAAATTGATTCAACCTCTAATTTTTTTTTTAAAGATTTAGCTACGTAAGTTAAAAGGATGCAGTAGAATCGATGCAGTAGAAAATCAGAATATTGATTTGAATCAATTGTCTACGCAAAATGTAAAAAAATTTGCTTGAGACTTCCAGGAGTCATAAAATATCCTCATCATTGTTTAAGTATTTTTTTATCATATATTTTTCTCAGAATACCTCTTAAGCAATCGTACAACATATACTTTTGTTTCGAGTTTCCTAAAAAAAATGATAATGTGGTTAACATACACAAAATCAGTATGGAGAATATAAAAAGCTAGATATTTCTTTAAATACTTTATATAGCAATAATATTTTAATACAATTTGAAACTATAAATTTTGTATAAAAAATGCTGTAAACAATTTTTATCAAACAATGACCAGGGAGAGAGATTTCTTATGGAGTTGGTTTTTAGCGCGTACCACACGCTAAAAACCAAGCTCACTTTGCTAGAGCTTTTATTCTATACTAGATGAATATATAAACCCAGTACTCTCAGGTTAGCATTGTGGCTACTTCTGCTAAAATTAAAACCTTACCAAAGACATTAAGTTGTAAGTATAGATGGGCGCCTACCCGGATATAAACCCAGCTACTGGATAAATATCCAATCCACGCTATTTTAACCCACCCGATTCCAATTGATACCGGGTATAAATTACAGCCTGTTTATAAAAATTAAATGAAAAATTTTTTATTGTAGTTTGTCACTTTTATGGTGCGATTCAATTTATTTTCAAGTAGTTTATGGACATTTCTACAGAAGGGTACTTTTTTTCTCAATTCGGTGGTTGATTTGTAATTTGGTTTTTTAAGTAATCAATATAACAAAAAAATAAGTTTACCCCACCCTGAATCTAAAAATAACGATTTGCCTTAATTTTGTTGAGTGGTTTTTGAGAAAAGTTAAACACCGAATTGAGAAAGCACCGAATTGAGAAAATGAATTGAGAATTGATGTAACCTTATAAAAAATGTAACCTTACAATGTATTAGAATGATCAAAATAATAAATACCTGAAGCGTTTTAATAAATAACTGCTGGTCTATCGGTAATGGTTTATTTTAGCTTTTTGTGCCTTTCTTTATTGATTCTATGAAATATAAACAAAAAACTAAAACATGTTTATATTTGGTAACAAACACTGGTTGAAGACTTTTGTCTTCAGACACTAAGGTAATTGAGACGAGAAGATTCTCTTGCACAATTTCCCAAACGCTGCCCAGCCGAGTTGGATTCGTCGATTGAACCTCTTTAACAAAGTTGGACCTACTTAATTGGATTACTTTTCCCAGTTAGACTCATACTCGTCAACAACTTTAAGAATTTAGTTTCCAACAGATACTGGAGTAGGTACAACATGGGAGCTCGACATGATGTTCATCCTTTCCATCTATTTCTTTGAGCATTGTGCCAAGGTTGTCCAGCGTCTTTGCCACAACGACTATATCATTGGCAAACCGGAGGTGTGTGATGACATATGAATCCAAAACATGGTGTCTTACTATGGGCCTTATAACGAAGCTTAAAATCACATAACGAGCGATGGAGAAGGCTATGCTCAGTATTTCTCTACGAGTTCTAATCAGAAATGAGGACATAGAAAAACTAAGGTAACGGTCATAGCCCTAAAAACTTGTAAGCTTCAGTATAAATAGGCAGGGCACATAGCGCGACGAAATGATAGCTGTTGGGGCAGAAATTTTCTAGATTAGAGATCCTTCGACCAAAGACGCAGCGTAGGACGTCCACAGGCAAGATGAACAGACGACCTTGTAAAGATTGCAGGATTAAACTTGATGCAGACCGCTTGTGATCGGTCGCTGTGGAAAGCCGTGGGGTTGGCCTATGTTCAGTAGTGGACGTCCTTTTGATAATGATGATGATGATGTTTATTTTTCGATAGAACTAAGGATTAGTCTTTGTTGAAGTGTATTTGTATTGCTCTATTTATTGTCATTATTCAAGCCAATTTATCAATTTAACCTATCTGAAGTTTTTGAAAGTGGAAGGAATGGGGATGAGAAATGTCATGTCATACCAAGATGTCAAAAAAAGTAAAACAAATGAAAATTATGGCAATTTCTCCACCGGCAAGAGCGAAGCTCTTAGGTTTAAGAAGAAGAATTTTTTTGTGTACACTTTATCATTCTGTTTATTAGATTGTGAGAGAGAGAGAGAGAGTTTTACTAAAATTGGCCTAAACCTTGGAAAAATAAGACAGTGCGATATACAATCTCCAGCATAATCGTTTTATGAAATAAATTAATAGTGCCTATTAGCAAAATTCATAATATCATAGTGAAATCTCCATTCGGTGCCCGTTTTCCCGCGGAATTGAGATCCACGGAATTGAGAAAATAACACAATACATAAAATTACTCAAAAATATTATGAGTTACAGAAATTTTTACTAAATGTAACGGCAAAATGCAGTTAAACACTCAATAATTTAAGCACAAATCTTAAAAAATACTTCAGAAGCATAATTGAGGTGGCACACCGATTTGAGAAAAGACCCTATACCAAAAACACCGAATGATTTCGAACCTCTGAAAATTGCTCCTCAATGCAACAACTCCCCCGTCTATACTGCTCGGCCGCTCGGGCGCAACGGTTAGATGGCGGGAATCCATAGTGAGCGTTTCTTTTAAGCGTAGATAGTGCTATAGGTAAATTAAAGTAAATTTCACCGAATTGAGGCACATGCCTCGGACAATATTTTAATGTGTCACTGTATTAAAACTAAAGGATTCAGAATCAATATTAACACTGTTATGGCTTCATCATTTATTCCTTGTTACAGGAATGTAGAAATAATAATAAGTAAGTTATTATTTCAAAAGTTATGAAACAAAAACGAGTAAATTCTGGGAATCGGACACTTCATTTTAGGCCAAATTCTGCCCGTTTTTGAACTTTCAGATTTTTTTAAGGCCATATGAACAACCTGGCGGTCTTTTTGGTATGCTCTCCATCAGACCAAAAGTTGTATAAATACGTGTGATTTTTTTCAGACACGTTATTCAATTTTAAAGGTAATTTTTTTGCTCCAGTAGGTCAATCAGCCGGGTCCGTAGAAATGCCCTTATAATACTGAACTGTAAAAATGGTATATTTTTATTTAAATCCAATAAAAACTGTCATTTAGTTGCAAATACAGTGCGTACCTGCATTTTGGCAATACCAAAGGGGAAGAGGGAGACTGTGTATGGTTAAACAGTTTTATAGGACTTTTTATTCAGTGCAGTACATTATGCGTATTTGTATATCTAAGAATTAAGTACGAACTAATTTGTTTGTTGTATTTTGTATTTGTATTTATAAATAAACAGGGTGGAATTGCAAGGGGGTGCCAAATTTTTGGAGGTGAAAGGGACCATCAATATTTAATTTAATTTTTAATTTAATCATTTATTTCAGGCAACTTAGGCCCATACAATTAATACCTTAAAGACTAACATACATACAATAACAACATTAAAAATCCTACTACTATTATAGAGGCCAAAGTTTGTAAGTATGGATGTATGGATGTATGGATGTATGGATCTTTCTTAAATTTCAACCACATTATATGTATACAGGGTGGAATTGTGAATTGTGGATATTTATCCAGTAGCTGGGTTTATATCCGGGTAGGCGCCCATCTATAGTCTGGTGACTTCTCGACCGACGACGGAGTAGTGTCAAACATTGAGTTACAAATCTTACAAAAATCGCGTAGAGTGCATTTATTGTTATGTGATACTAATAATACAAGAATGCTTTAGCAATTAAGGAATGATGTCAAAGTGTTAAACGTACTCAAAATACAGGGTGGAATTGCAAGGGGGTGCCAAATTTTTGGAGGTGAAAGGGACCATCAATATGAACAACTTTTACTATGGGGTCATGGTCAAAATCTTAAATAAAATTTCAGGTTCCCCATACAAAATCAGTCACCTACATTGACAATAATGTATGGAGAGGCAGAAAATAAAATTAATAATTGAACGATGGTCCCATAGTAAAAGTTGTTCATATTGATGGTCCCTTTCACCAATACTGATGCAAAACAAAAAAAAATACGATGAGATGCAGATTTACATTGAGTGCTGTCACCGCTACCAAGTACCCCGTCATCAAGTGAAATATTGCAAAGTTGAGATAACTCCTTTTGTCTCTGTCCATTTGTAAGTTATACTCATTTAAAAAAACGGTTATTCATACTACTCAACGTTATCCGATTATGTTGTAACGAATAATATAGTTTATGATTTAAAGTGAATATGATGACTGACTGTATAGCTTAAATGATATTTCTAATCATATTGTAGGTCTAGGTATTCATACACAGCCAACTGATACTCAAAACAATGAGTATTCAACGTAAATTTAATAAATACCCAGCATTCTTAATAAACACCTGGGTAAATTAGGTAAAAATCAATTTTTACCTACCGGGTGGGAATAAATTGGATAAATATCCACTGGATTTCTACCCACCCGCCCATCTATAGTTGTAAGTTAAACTTTGTAGCATCAAAGTAAAATTTTTGCACTTAAGAACTGAGGGCCCATCATTTTATTGGATTTTCTTTATTTGCAATAACTAGGCAGAGCTCTTACTTTCGTATGTTGCCCTATAATTTACCTGCTAAATATGACCACTCTTTAAAATCATCTTATTTGGTCCGTTTCAGTAATTTGGTGTTTGGCACAGTTCATCTGAGGGCCCACATTCGGCGAGTTATAGCGGACAACTTACAACAGCTATAAATTTATCATTCTGGCTATAATTGTTTTAGAGGCTCTGCTAAATCTTTATGTAAACGAAACCTGCGTTTTCCACAGCGGGCTCTCGAAGGGCACGCACATAATTACTTCTGCTTACCAACCAACAAATCACTTCTGCTTACAATATTTACCAACGCTTGAAACGGAACGACAAACCCGTTGTTTCTTTCTTTGCTCAGCCATCTGTCTTTTTCCTGTCATTCTTGTCATTCTGTCAAAAACTAGCAAACGCAGTGCTCGTGTTTGTTTGCCCTTTTCGATCAATGATTTTGTTGTTTTTATTATGAAATCAAAACATCGACTTTGCTTTACGCGAACAAATAGGAACCCCTAAATTCGGCTGTGTATTCTGAAAAATTATTGCGCAATATTACCGGTGTGCTTCGCGTGAAATTAGACTTTCTTTGACTGTACGAAATAGATCATTTGGCAAGGTCGTGGCACCTTGAGACAAAAATCTAGTGTATTGTGCGTAGACTGATGCGTACTGTGTTCGTTTCTAGTGTGTTCGGTGTGTTATCTGTTGTTGTTTTGTGATAGTGAGTGCTCTGAGAATGGGGTCAACGGGATTGACTCTGGCAGACCTGCCAAACATATTTATTATGATTGGGGCGCTTGTCGCCCTGTTTGCGATGCTAGTCATACTTCTCAGGTGAGTGCCGGCGCCACCATTTTTTCTAGATTTGTTATTGTTATAAACAAAAACAAATTGTAACAGGCCAAAAATAGCCACATTCACCTCCTTTACCACTTTGTTACCTGTGTTCATCAACCATTTACACCTATTCATAACATTATGTATCTATAAACTATTTACAGCAATTTAACTCGTCAAGGATGTGTGAACGAGACACAATAGAAATTCCATTGTTATGCGACTCCAGGGAGTCGTTTGATACCTGACTGATTAAACCCTCCTAGTTGTGGACCCGTGCGTGAACCAATATAGTAATTTTATTAAAAAAAAATGTGCCTGTGATCAATTCAGTTGTTGCTAAAAATATAACCTGAAATTTACAATGAAGTCAAAACAATAGCATAATGTTTTAAAAAAACACCTACAATATAGCAATACAATACAAGTTTACAAACTACCACAAACCACATTCATTTCAAATTCATTATCAAGGTCTACAGTTCAATTAAGACATTTCTCAATATCTTTCTCAACAATATTAAATGTCATGGCCTCACCTATGTTACAAAAATAGTTGGTACATCATTCACTTGAAAGATATTGAATTATTAAGAAACTAGCTTTTGCCCGCGACTTCGTTCGCGTGGACTTCAGGTTCGTCCCGTCTAGTAGCGCAAAAAATGTGTTTTTTTACGACCTCACATTAGAAACCTCAAAAATTGTAGCCTATATGTTATTCTGATGTATAAGCTATATTGTGGTAAAGTTTCATTCAAATCCATTCAGTAGTTTTTACGTGAAAGAGTAACAAACATCCATACATCCATACGTACAAACTTTCGCCTTTATAATAGTAGTAGGATTTGTAGTGTACTATTTTAACTATAATTCAAACAATTTGGCTGTGTGTGCTATATTATTTGTCATCACTTATTCTATCATCATCATCATCATCATCATCATCATCATTATCAGCCAAAGGACGTCCACTGCTGAACAAAAAACAAACTAACTTATTCTATGTCAATCCCTAACTTTAAGCTGCATTATTCCTGAGTGATGCTGGTTTTATTTTATTTTTAAAACAATACCACCCATTCGATTCAAGTAAAGCAAAGGGTTGCTTGTTCTCAATAAAGCTGTAAACGCAAAAAATACTAATCACCACGTCTTAATGATAAGTGCTATAGCACCTTTAACATCATTAAAGTTTAAAATTGTCAGCAAAAAGTAATGTCAAATGTAATGTAATGATACATTACAGAGTACTTCATACAAATCCTTATAATATTATAAACATGACAGTTTGTGAGGATGGATGGATGTTTGTTACTCCTTCATGCAAAAGCTACATGATGGATTTTGATGAAAATTGACAATAATATACCTCATACATCAGAATAAGAACACATAGGCTATAATTCAGAGTGATATTTTTGGAACTCTGACTTTTACACATGTTCAGATGCGGGGAACAGCTAGTTCATTATAATATGATCACAGCAATACCATCATTAAATTTGACCATTGTAAGCAAAAAATACTGTATGTCTGTAAAGGTAATACATTACTGTACTTTATTGTGTTTTATATAAAACTTGCTATCAAAGGTCAAGAATACTCATCCATCAGTCTTCCTAGAAAGCAATTTTTTTGTCGTTAATGTTTATTTTTCACTTTAAAGTAACAATGTAGGTAGTTAATTATAATGCAATTTCCGTTGCTGCGCAATTAAAATATTTATAGCTGTCAATTTGTGAAATGTTAAGTTAGTAATTTTCCTATGAATAAATGTGATCAATTTGTTTTAAATATCATTATGTAGTTGGTCAAACTATGCCACTGACCACTTTATCAGATCAAAATTATTTAATGTAGCATACAAAAAAATAAAAGAGACAAATTCAAACCCAGAATGGGCACCATATTTTATTCTTCATTGTTGTGAGTGATGACAGCTAGTGTGATTTGGGTCCTTAACTATTGCTCAAAATGTGAACTAATAATAAATGTTTGTTATGTTATGATTAGCAATATGTCTCTATCTTTATTTATGTAGCGGCCCACTGATGAAATCAAGTAGGCCTTACTATGGGTAGACCGCGAAATTGAGACCGCCTGCGGTACAAAAGGGTGCGGGGGGAGACGAGAGCGCAGTTAGTGAGCGGCGCGGGCGTGTGTTTCCGCGCCGCCCGCCCGCACCCCTCGCGCGACCCGCTATCGGTCCCCCCACGCCCCTGTACCCCTCAGGCGAAGTCTTAATGAAGCGGTTTACCTGTAAGTTTCACCATTTATTTATATAAAATAATTATGAATTTATAAATGTAGGTAATTGCATTTGCACCTTATTTGTGCATATTTAAAAAAAAAACCGAAAATAGTAGAAGGCTTATGTTTGCAATTATGTGACTATATAACTTTTCACCAACTTTCCCACCCCCTTCCGCAGAAACATGGAGGTGATAGGCATAGTGGGTGAAGGGCGCGAGGACGCGTGGCGCCGCGCGATGCAGCCACCTCGGCTGATGATGCAGAGGGTACACATACCGTTCACGTTCAAACTGCAGGAGAACGAACCCATAGGATATGATGGTGAGTTTTTAATATATAATCCTGGCAGGGTCGCTATGTAATAACAGGACCCGGGAGTATTGAATTGAAAGATGTTACTTCTGTGGTTTGTTACTGTCTCACTTTTTTACCTAACACAGTATATTATATGTGAAGAATAAACGAAGAAGCGAGTCATCATCACACTACACTTTGTTGTGTGTTCTTGGGTAGCAATAAGGTTGTAAGCTCCAATTGATCTAGCTAGGGGGTGTAAGCGAGATGTACAGTCGCCAGCACATAAGACTATACATTTTTGTTGAAAAATTCCCCTTATTCCGACAGCTACTGCAGTGTTTAGCTTGAGAAGATATAATGTTACAATTACTTATAGACCATGCTATTTCTTGAACAATTAAGCTGATGTCATTGCCTTTTATTATTGTTAGTTCCATAACTCTATTGTTCTATTAGTTTTTCTGTGCTATTGTTATATGGCACTTTCGCGGCTAAACGGTTTAGTTTTAATAACGTTTACCAGCCTTCTTACTATAATATAATCTATATAAAGAGAACAGACTGGCATGTAATGGGCTAAAAGGCCAAGAAACATTATCAAGAAAACATTGTGAATAATATTATAAAGCCATGATATACGTAATCAGTGTCCTACAACGACTGGGGTATAATACCATCATCATCAAGAGCTAGGCTCTTGTCCATGGAGATTTTTTATATAAAAAGTCCAAATTAGGAAACATAGTGCGGTGATTTCCCTCATGCCTTCCACACAAACATACTCTTTCCCGCCTCCTAATGCCCTGATAAGACCCTTTCCTTATATACAAATTTTCAGCCTTCTACCAGTTCTAAAGTAGGTGTTAACCAACACCAGGAGAACAATTATTTAATGGCGGCGTTTACTCGCCATGACAAGGATCGTCACTGAATATTGTAGCTTCTAAAGAGATAAGAATAAGAATAAAATACAGAAACGCATCCCGCTAGACCCCCACTACATTCTGGTAATCCTGCCGCTGTTTGCTGTTTGGTCGAGGACTGCTTATTCAACATATTCGCGGCTAACCACCATAACTCTGCTATCTCCAACATTTCGGGATCCCTCTTATCTTATCCATTGTCAGCCACACATATCTGTAACTCCTTTAGCCACTATCTCTTATTTAATCAGTCAGGTATCAAACGACTGCCGGGAGTCGCATAATAATGGAATTTCTATTGTGTCTCGTTCACACATACTTGACGAGTTAAATCTCTACAGACCTTTCAGATCACTTTCTCTATCATGCAATAACATTGCTTCTTCTTTTTCCGCGCGTAGAGTACAACAAACAAATTGATGAAACTTTCCCTTTATTCATAATTACCATGTTACATAACGAAAATTGTAAAAAATAATAAGCGCCTCATAGAATAACAGGAAGTGTACTCACAAGATGTTTATCCGAGCGTTACAGAGTTAAATCGGTCGTTAACTTGTTAGTATTTTACTTATTGTCATTACAAACAGACAATTTGCAGATGACCGTGTCAATTGATGTTAATTGCCGCAAAAACTAATGTTGGTCACAGAATATTCGGTGTGGTATAACGGTATTATTTGATGTCTGTCTTATTTTACTGGCACTTTGCTTTGTGTTCTCTGCTTTAAAAAAAACAGTGAACGAGTGCTATTTACTGGGGATAGGTCTATGTCATGTCTGCATAATGTATTAAAGTATTTATGGGAGACGCCCCCGTCATAATCGTTGTCTGGTACTTTGTAACACAAGGAAGAAAATTCCTTAACCACGAAGTCTATGTCATGTCTGCATAATGTATTAAAGTATTTATGGGAGACGCCCCCGTCATAATCGTTGTCTGGTACTTCGTAACACAAGGAAGAAAATTCCTTCACCACGAAGTCTATGTCATGTCTGCATAATGTATTAGAGTATTTATGGGAGACGCCCCCGTCATAATCGTTGTCTGGTACTTCGTAACACAAGGAAGAAAATTCCTTGACTACGAAGTCTATGTCATGTCTGCATAATGTATCAAAGTATTTATGGGAGACGCCCCCGTCATAATCGTTGTCTGGTACTTCGTAACACAAGGAAGAAAATTCCTTGACTACGAAGTCTATGTCATGTCTGCATAATGTATCAAAGTATTTATGGGAGACGCCCCCGTCATAATCGTTGTCTGGTACTTCGTAACACAAGGAAGAAAATTCCTTCACAACGAAAACAATTGGCGTGTTGTCTGGCGCATATTTATATTTACTAAGTTTTTATGTTCGGAAACTTAAACCCGTCAGTTATTATGTTACTACTGGACAAGTTATTTAAATCAGGCGAAGAGAAACGTGCATCAGAAGCGCAGTATTAATAAACTCTCCCTCGTAACTGGGTAGCTAAATTTATTCCGGTTGTTCACCCCATCATATTAGGAAATGTCAAAAGTTGTCTCAACAATTCTAAAACCAAGCTATTTAAAAACCCATAACGAGTTTGTTGACTTGTAAATCCGTTTATCCGTTTATGGTGTAAGTACTTAAAACTCGTCACCTGAATTCCTCCCACATTCCTAATGAATCATAGTGCCTACAATATGATCAAGACGGCATCCTTTACACATGAAAAGACATAAAATATGTGATCTATAAGCTATAGTAATATTATATAGCTGAAGAGTTTATTTTTTTTGTTCGTTTGTTTGAACGTGCTAATTTCAGGAACAACAGAACCGATTTTAACAAATATTTTTGGGTTGAATAGCTTATTTATCGGGAAAGGCTTTAGTTAGGCTAAATCACGCTGCGACGGGAGGGGTGAGAGCAAACTCAAAATCGATTTTCGATTATAATTTTTACATATCTCTTTCCATACCTAAAGAAAAACAACATACCCACTAATCTTGTTTATCGAGTACCTGCTTTGATTGACAAGTAACATCCTTATCACACTGGCGGCCTGTGCAATAAGGCCCTAAATTCAAATTATAGTAATATACATAAATTAAATATTTATGTTGATTATAAATCGTTCTAGGCCTGTTTATGGGTTAAACATTTCCAAATACCTTTCCAAGAATTTGTCATAATGTCAGATCAGAATGAATGGTAGAGGCCTTAAGTAGAAAATGAGCCCTTATCATCATTACTAGCCTACATGCTTTCTTCCCTCGGCCCTCAATGTCCGTCATTCTGTCTGGTCACTTGCCCATCTGGTTTAGTGACACTACGGTATTTATTTGTCAATCGTCTTTCAAAATAGTTAGAAACGCAATTACAGACCTAGCTTTATACTGTGTGTCCCTGGATGTAGTGTGATCCGGAAAAGAGATGAAAGTAGAACTCAAATGAAACAAAAAACAAATATATATATATAATATGTATATATATGTTTTTTCATATTTTGGCTCCTATTGAACAATGAAATTCTCATTTCATACTGGGGTGCTACGTGCGAAAATACGATTGCTCTTGATATCTTTGGTCTATTTCAATGAAAAAAAAAATGAATTGCTCGTTTACAGTTTAGGATACCAATTCATCACTGTTTTATCTCGAAAAAAGTTGTCTATGCATTTTTTCAAAGTTTACAGACACATAATACTTTTTGACTTTAGCTTTTAATACAAAGCAAGTTATGTATGATAATTTTTGCCAGTATTTAAAATCAAGGAGATTCAAATCGATTTACTCTCAGACTCAGCTCTTCGCAGTGTAAATTATCTATGAATATATAAATGAAGACGATTAGCATCTTCTTTTTCGTCATTCAAATTCATAGTAGGTACCAACGCCCATTCAGAAGTTCCAATGATCATTAAGTGGCGTCAATTATGCTATTGATAAGACGTTTATTGGTTACGAGACCCAATTAACATGACTATTAATGATTAGTCTGCTATTTTAAAAAATGCAATTGTTCCTACCCTGAACCGGTTTCAGCAAGTTGAATGACTCTGAGACCTTCATTACTTGGTCGGTAATAGCTTGGCAAGCCAACCCTGTCACCTCAGCCAACAAGCTGCTTTCATCTTTATGCTAAACTAATTCTTGTAAATAAGACATAAGATTGAAAATCGCTTACTCTATCAGTTTCCATTGTGTAGTGTTATTTTAATAATTGGCGAAAACACCTTTCTCAGTTTGAATGTCTTTGATCTGTCCCATAAAAACGGTGACAAACATCTAGCTACTGTGACTCTACAATCATGTAATCTAAAATTAATGGATTTCGTCTGCTAGTTGTTTTATATAGATGAAGCGATTCTGTCTACATATCCCAGACACTCATTTTCCTCTACATAAGCAAATGTAAGAATATCCCACGAATCTAAATTAAGACTAGACTTACTCAATTTTGTCTTATAGACAACGCAATGAATTCGCTGATTTCAGATCCAAGAACCAGATAATATTTATCAAACTCTAGGAAGCCCCATATTTTTTTTTCTCTAAAAGGTTATCTATTCACAGCTAAATCCTTATAGTTTCCGAGCTAGAGTTCAATATATTATTAAGCTTCTTAAATTCACTATAAATAAAGACATCAAAGTAGTAATTAAAGAATAAAAACATGAAATAATTTTCACCTCGCATACTCCAAATTCAATTAAAGCAGAAAAAGAATAATAATTTTTGTCTAGTTTCCACAAGATTCTTAATTTCTTGTTCAACTCAAGATTCAAATAAGAACAACAGATTATATGGACGTATTGTAACGTTATCAGCCCAAACGCTTTATCTGCGCGTGCGCTGCATAACAAGCAAGTGCACGCGCACCGACCTCTCGAGCGTGCGCACTCGCGTATGTCCGATGTAATTACATGACTGTACAATCAATGCATTATGAAGTTTGAGATATGGTTAAATGTCCGAGTTCTATCTTTGAATCACTCGCGTCAATACGCTCTTGCATCTCCGAATACTCGCGTCCGAATAGCGTAAAACACACTGTTCGTTTTCTTGTCTTACACAGTTTGCTTTTTACAAGTGCAATTTATATTTTGAGTGATTTTCGTTCAAAAATCAATTGTAGTCAACGAAAATTGCGCTAATATTTAGTGAATGCCTCGACAAAATTGAGTTATCTTATTCAAATCAGTGAAGGAGGTTTTCAACAGATTTTCATTAGAAAATAGCAATGTAATCAAATAAAATCACACGCCATATTGACACAAGTGATTAAAAAAGGCCCCCTGAAAGATAATGTAGCTAGAGATACTAATTATAAGATTGTTTTTGAATGTCTAGGTTAGGCCTAGCCTGGAGACCTAGTACAAAAACCAAATCTATTAATACCATCATTGTTTTGACTTTCATGGTCTTAGACTTTTTAGTCTTTGAAGTCTTTGGTTGTAGTGTTGAGATGGAATGGACGTTGAAATACAATTGCTGAGATAGGAAGTGGCGGGCTGCGTAGAGTTTGCTGGATTCTAAAATTCATACCTCATTTTTGATGGTACAGTAATATGGAACACTAGCTTTTGCCCGCGACTTCGTTCGCGTGGACTTCAGGTTCGTCCCGTCTAGTAGCGCAAAAAATGTGTTTTTTTACGACCTCACATTAGAAACCTCAAAAATTGTAGCCTATATGTTATTCTGATGTATAAGCTATATTGTGGTAAAGTTTCATTCAAATCCATTCAGTAGTTTTTACGTGAAAGAGTAACAAACATCCATACATCCATATATCCACACATCCATACATCCATACTTACAAACTTTCGCCTTTATAATAGTAGTAGGATAATATTCGATGGATAAGCGCTATAAAACTGGGTTTTTTAAAGCTGGTTCTTATTGTTTTTATCTCACGAATTTAAACCGACATTTGTGTATTTTGAGGTGTTGAAAGAATGACTGAAATATTTACTTTCGACGCTTTCAAAATAAATTACTCTCAAGATCATCTAGCTTGCTCTTAAAATTACCAGGTTACTCATTTTGAATACCTATCTTTAGTCGATATTTTAAACTTAAAATCTATTTAGGTAAATCCTACGATGAATTTTCTTAATTGGTAGTATTTACTCGTTACGTTAGCAGAATATTAGAAACACACACTAAGTTGTAGTCGGGTTGTATGAATGAATAATTATTTATTGGCACATTTGTTTTTTTCAAAAATACATCACTTACTACATATCCACTTATAATATAATACGTATTCTACGAGTAATTTATGACTTGTTTTTGTCTTCTTCTTTGTATAAACTGAGAATATTTATCAAAATGACGCAAATAAGTTTGCTAACCTCTCGTTAATTCCTAACATTAACATCAAAACATGTTATTTCAGCTGTAACATGAAAATGTTGCAAAGCTGATGTGCTATCAACATTAGCATTCATTTACAATTACATTACATACAGCAGAACACAATCAGCAAGTGGCTTCCTCTTCCCTGTTTTCAATCAAATACACGTTTAAGCTTCATGCATAATATTTGCGAAGACTATTTTTAGATTCATATCGATGTATCTTTTATTAAATGGCGTGAGCTTGAAATTGAGAACAATAATTGTCAGCGCACTGCTGCAGCTGCGTATGTATTACTAGCGGTTCCCCGCGACGGCGTCCGCGCGTTTTGCAAGAAAGAAAACACATATACCATACACTGACTCGTAAACACATATACAATAAACAGACACCCCCTCCTTTACATTAACATCGAGTATGAGTCGAAAAGGCACCCTCTCAGCATTATTCGTGACACTGATTTTCAGAGGGTGCCTTGTGGGTTTTGAGTTTGCTCCCTTCCCTCGCGTCGTAGCGTGATGTTTTATGGCCAAAGCCTTCCTGATAAAAAAGCTATCCAAGACATCATCATCATCATTATCAGCCATAGGACATCCACTGTTGAACATAGGCCTCCCCCACGGCTTTCCACAGCGACCGAACTCAAGCGGTCGAATCCGGTTTGATCCTGCGATCTATACAAAGTCGTCTGTCTATCTTGTTGGTGAAAATATTTGTCTAACCAACACATTTTTTTATCGGTCTAGTAGTTCTTAAAATAAGCACGTTCAAACAAACCAACAAACTCATATACTATTTGTATAGATTGTGTTAGCGTTAGTGACCAACTTCTGTTTCACTGTCACCAATAAATATAGACTATTTACCAGATAACAAACAACACTGGAAAGCAATGAATTCTATAGATGTGCCTAATACTGATTACACTTTATAGGTGGTAGATCGTCGAAGAAGTAAAAAAAAATCTTGAACACTGGAGTCATGATCATGGAAGATGTCTGTTCAAGGCCGTAATAGTCTCTCTCAAAAATTAAATACTTATGTAGCGCACTGGAACATCAAGTGGAAAAAATAAACAGAGTCATGCTCGTATACCCGTTATTTGACCACTAAAACATACATCAGTACATTTAAGTAGATACAGGTAGTGTCTCCTGCCTCTTACTTTCGGTTTATTTTTTTATTTTACTACCACTTGGCACTTCCTAATGATGAACGCTTAATTGATAGTCTGTATCGTTCGCTAGCGCGTAAACTTGATTCGCTGACGCTCCGTGACACGAATCAAGGTCAATGTCAGAGCCATAGCCTTTGAAACTATGGAGTAGATACTCTTTAGATTTTTTAAACCACCTCGCGTTCTTCGATAGGAAAATCCACTATTAATCCCTAATGGAACCTTGAATATCTGAGGCAGCTGAATTTTCCAAGATATTTTCCTTAGTGACTGAGTACTGAATTATTTATCAGCTGAGCGGTATCGCCATATCGGAAAAACGATCGACATTCATCCGAAGACGCTTTTTCGTTATTTAACCTTAATTTGTTTACTTCTGTAATGCATTTGTTTTTGTTTCTAAAGTGAATATTGTGACACTATGCCACCCCCAAGGGTATTATAGCAGAAGAGACGTCCTCTAGTCCTTCTTTACATTCTCCTATAGCATAGGATTGCCTGAATGAAAAAACGAGTAGGTAACAATAGTCCATCAACATTGTAAATCAACATTTATGCAATTTATTTATGATGTTTCGATGCAAAACTGATAAAGTAATAAGTTTCTTCAAAACTGTTTTGCTTTCCTATCATAACAGTTTGAGGAAAGATGTATAAATAAAGATTACTAATCTTCCATTTTCTCATTCAGCCTTAGTGTGTCTACTAATAAAAAAAATATCTTAAAAATAATCTAGCCACGAATATCTTCGTACCCAAAAAAACTAATACAATGTAAACCCTAACTTGTTAAACTGTCAAAAGTTTTGCTAGGAGTGCGACTTATATTTTTATTTCTATATTCCCGTAACAACAAATGTTTGTATTGCATTCGTAGTTATTTACCTACACGAGTAATATAATGTCTACACGAATTGTCTTATTATGTCAGCATAATGGTGTGTAATAGCCAAATTATGTCGAAAAGACTAAATTCGAGCAAGCACGCAATGTGAATGAACATAATAATATTGTTATCTTGGTTAGAACATCGTTAAGACATACTTAATGATAAGCGAATGATACCATAACATAGATATTGGCTAACAAGTTATACGGAATTTCTTGAAATATATCAATTTACGCAAAAAATACCATACTTACATGTACGTTTCAAAAATACTATATTAAAGACTGATTTGAATTGAATCGACTGACACTGATCGTCTTAAATCTACTTAGAAGTGTTTGGTAATCGAACATATCTACATGGTACAAAATATTCCTGAAACATAGAACATATTAATTTATACTGATTGATTGATGCAAGCGCTTACAAGCAAGTACATCTGAAAATAGATTTTGCTTCCTAAATAATAAAGGTACAGTCACCAGCACATCAGGTTACCCACTTTTGTTGCAAAGTAGCCCTTTCTACAACTGCATAAGATACCGCAGTGTTTACCTTGACGTACTGTTGTCCGTACTTGAAAATGCTGTTGCAATCGCCTATGAGTATGTCAGGTGATATCTAGTATCTAGATGCTGCGGTGAAAATGCTGGGACGAAAGTAGTTTTGTACTTAAAAAATAAGGCGCATCTATAGACCTTACTTCGATGATTATCGGCCAGTTTTCTTCATAAAATCGTTACTAACGCACGACCAACGTATACCGCGTATACCCTACTGCTGATGTCGGCTGAAAATAGGTTCTTCAAAGGTCAAACTACATGATATATTGTGTCATTGCCGCCCCATTATTACTAAACCTGTTTTCTGTAATCATTTTCATTAGGTCCTAATGGTGTTAACCTAACTAAATCCATTAAAACTAGTATTTCTAACCCATTGTAGATTGTAGGTGATTTAGAATTCAAATCGTCAATATCACTTACAAGCTAGGCGATTAGACCTATTAACGTAATGTATTTTGAGATATAATCGTAGTATTTTTTCGATCATAAAACATTTACTTACCAACTTGTTGTAAAACCTAAGGTTTTTCATTGTGTTACTAATGTTTTTTTTTTTATATAATAGATAGCCAGACATTTGGCTACGATTGCACCTGATGTTAAGTGACAATGTAGCCTAAGATAATGTAGGGTTATTTGTGATGAATCTAAGCCTTAAGTGCCGTAAAGTTTACATCATTATCAACCAAAGGATCTCCACTGCTGAAAATAGGCCTCCCCCACGGTTTTCAGTATCCCGTGTGATCCCGCGGTCTTTTCAAGGTCGTCTGTCCATCTTGTTATTGTATTTATTTATTATTTATTTATTTTCTCTATTTTCTCTTGACTCCAGACCAAGCCAAGTACGTAAGACGGAGTCGAAGATGGGAAGAGCTCGCCCAGAAGAAGCCTGTTCACTCTAACTTTGAATAGATTCGGATTGTAATCACTAGGAAACACAGACGCGGCAGTGAGTTCCAATCCTCTGCCGTGCTGATAAGGTCTACATTTGTTGCAGGCGTCAGCTGCATCGTGTCTTCAACAGTGCGGTACTGGCACGCGAGCTGGTGGGGCGCGCCGGTCAGAGAGCTGCACGGGACTCTCTGGGGGACGTTGGCTGAGATCTTCTCTTCGAGCCACTTAGACTTTAAACTGTGAGTAAACTTATGGTGTATCCACACAGGCCGGCAACTTGACAGATACTATGCGACTGACTGATGCCGCCGCGCCGGCCTGAAAGCTGTATTTGTGTGAAATCAAGTAAACCTAAAGGTGAACTCAAACAGCCCGGCAACTTGACAGATACTATGCGACTTACTGATACCGCCGCGCTGGCCCGGATGCTGGCTTTTGTGTGAAATCATGGCTCATGCCGGCAGGGTGTGTGCGTAGACGCATGAGAAGAGTATATCAACTTATTTTTTGAGGATTTTCAATTTATTTATTTATATCTGTTCTGTATCTTATTTAAAATGTAATGTTATAACTAATTATGTTTAAAGTGACCCCCGTAAAAACAAAAACAAAACAAAAGTGTTGTGTATGCAAGCGATTTTCGTTGATAAGTGGTTAGGCACGAGAGAACTCGATTGTACTGTACGTGACCGCCTATTCGACGGCTCGGTTTTTCTGTACAAGAAGTCCTGAGTTCGAATCCCTGTTATAACCAAGGTCGAAGTTATAACCGATCTCTATCCGGTCATGTCAGTTTCGGATTCACAACATACGTTGCCGAAAGATAGATTCTCGTAAAACATGAGTCAAGTAAAAAAAGCATAACATAATTTTTATTTTATTTTATTAAAAGATGTTCTTGAAAACGGGTCACAAACAAAAGTTTCAAAACAAAATGTTTAACATACTTAATGACAAGTTAACAACGCTTAGTGTGTGTACATAAACAAGACAGTACCTAGCATACAGTCAATTTTCAACAGGTATACCAAAAATACAATTGTTTGTGTAATAATCCAATCGAAAAATTTTATAAATATAGTTTTGACACACAAAAAAATTACTTCATTTTGATATTGACGAAAAACTGAAATAAGAATACTTGATAATTACCAGAAGCACTTAGACCAACGCCACTCTTTTGCAAACATCATGTTGATAATAAGATCCATCTAAGTGGTTTCAATTGGCATAGTGCGAATTAGGACCAGACCGCAAAATCAATACTGACCCGATTTTATATTACCTAAATAAGTATTTGATATTCTAATATAAAAAAAGACCGTCACAACATATTTGTTGCTATGTGCACAAATTTATCGTTGCTATGAGATGGTTATAGGAAATGGATATAATAGTCTAGGAAAAGATAAAACGTAAAGCTTCTCATTCTTTACCACTGAATTTGTGGAAAAAAAATATTAAAATCTAGATAAACGTCATGATGAAATCCTACAGAATATTGTACCCTTAGTTCCCATCAGCTTTTAGAGCAAACCAACTTTTGAACTGATGTCCTAGGTAGTTTAACATTTCGCTTTTACAAACGATGTCACAGATATAGGGCGTTTCAAAAGCGGGCCGTGAATTTTAATTGACTAGTATGATTTTATGTTATGAAAATGCACAAAATTAATGACATTCATACTGTAGTACAGGGTACTCGTACATTTCATTTACGCAAATAATCTACCAATAATAATAATAAATTATGTGGCAGTTTTGCGAGGTACTCTTCATTCGTCATAATTATCTCCCAGTAAAATTACGAGGCAGTTACATGAAACCAACCACCTTTTTTATCCACTTGATTTGTATTTTAACGTCTATATTTAACAAGCAAGCCCATTGTTCTTACACACTCAAGGCATAGTCCTGTGCATGTTCTTGCCCAACCTATTGTTTCAGGATATTTTACATTATTATTAAACTTTTCCACTGTTCTCATAACATTATTATGTGATTTTTATTCGCTTATTAAAGATACCATTGTGAAGATGATATACGATTACTAAGTCATGTGAAGCTGTTAACCGTAGACAAGGACGAATCGTGACTGTTAGAGCGATTTATTCCTTTATCAAGGAGTATTTATATTTTTGTTGTAAACATAAATAGTTACAGTTATTACTTCATGTAATAATTTTCATAATTCTTACCTAATTGTATAATTGTTTGCATCTGTCACAAGAAGAAGATTATCTCTAGATAAATGAAAGGTGAAAGATTATTCTCTCTAGGTGAAAGATTATTTCAAAGACTGGAATTTTTAAATTAGCGTCGATTTCTTTATCAAAAAAATAAATTTGTTTTTTTATCAAGCTCTTGACTATTGCCAGTTTGAACTCTATTTTGCGAATATTTTAGGTTAAGTCATGTCCACAGGCTTGCACATTTTTTGTCCAAGTCCAAGAAATTATCAACAATGCGAGCGTTTTTCTCTCACGCTTACCCAACTAAACAGCTGTTTTTTGGGTAATTTACTCTGGGTGTTCGGATACAGCCGTTTCACGCTCTTTTCATTCGTTCAATTCCATTTCGCATTCGAGACCTTGCGATATTCGCAATAGACGATTTGCGTAAACGCGGCTCTATTTAGTAATTAAAATGTCGCATTCGCAATTGTTATCGCAAAAAAGATAAGCCCTGTTTTCATAATCATACCGTACCACCAGCACCGTTAATTGTCATGGTTATTGCTACCATCAAACAGTTATTGCTGTTTGTCAACGACAAATTTCTGTTTGCGAAATGCAAAAAAATTATTCAACACAGTGATAAATTAAACTACATCTTGCTTGCGGAAACGGAAGTAATTCCTTTTTTATTATTCTTTCTTAAGAAGAAACACTTAGTCTATGGAGCACAAATAAGTATATGTTACATCTTCCCTTTTCAGTAATCCCTACCAACTTTACATAAACCTAGTTGGCTTTCTAATTACTCTACCGTACCTACTTACTCTAACAACCTCACTCCTGTCCAAACAGTTACTAACGAAAGGCTGCCCACTCTGACCCTCCAATGGAATCTGAGTTACAACCTCCTGACTCGACTGACTAGGATGACTTATACAGTACATGGTTTTTCAACAAACTTATTTTTACTGTGTATAATATGCCTTTCATTTCTCCTAACAACGTTTCCCTCTTCTTTTTTAACCCAAAAGGACCTTTCACCTTCTTGCCTCACTACTTGCCCTGGATACCACACCTTGTCTGGCCTATTCTGTATCCTAACATTGTCGCCTTTTTGAAACGAACTCCGAGCAACTGCATTTTTATCGTAACGTTCCCTAACTTTATCCTTATTTACACTCATCTGTTCATAGACATCATTTAGTACCTTAGGTTTTAAATATGCTTCTGTACATGGCAATGTAGTTCTCAACGCTCTAGACATAAGTAACTCTGCTGGACTATACTTTAAACCTGCAACCGGACTTGATCTATAACTTAATAAAGCTAAATTTATATCACTGTTTTCCTCATAACATTTCCTCATCATCTTCTTTACAATTCCTACTGCTTTTTCACTCAATCCATTAGACTGAGGGTACCTAGGGCTTGATGTTATCAGTTCTATATCAAAGTTATTAGTAAACTGCTTAAACTCAAAACTGCTGAAGGGCATATTATCACTTACAATATATTTAGGTATACCATGCATGGCAAAAACTACCTTTAACTTATCAATTATAGCATTAGCAGTCTTATTGATTAACAATTTAACATCAATCCACTTAGAATAATAGTCTACTACTACTAAGTAATCTCTATTTCCAAACGTGCAAATATCCATTCCAACTTTAAAAAATGGTATATCAGGTACATCATGAGATATAAGAGGCTGTTTAGCATTTGAACTTCTATATTTCTCACATAAACTGCAAGACAAAACATATTTCTCAATATCTCTTGACATACCCAGCCAAAACATAATCTTCTTAGCATTTACTTTACACTTCACTACACCTACATGACCGTGATGTAATGATTTCAACACTTCATTCCTCATACTATTTGGTACAACTACTCTGTCTTGATAATACAAAACTCCATCTTTAACATGTAAATCATCTTTCAACTTTAAGTATTGTTTTAAACTAACGTTGAACACATCTTTATCACTCTTTGGGAACCCTTTATTATACCACTCAATGACCTTACACAAGTCCTCATCAGATGCAGTTTCACTTTTAAACTGTTCTAACCTTTTATCAGAAATAGCTAACTGCGACTCAAAACTATGTACTAACTCCTGTAAAGTAGGTTCTACTTTTACATTATCTCTTTGAAAATTTCTAGACAAGTAATCTGCAACAAACATTTTGGAACCCGGAATATACTGAACATCCAAGTCATACTTCAAAAGTTTCAAGACCATTCTCTGTAACCTAGCACTTATTTTATTTATATCCTTATTAACAATTGCTATAAGGGGCTTGTGGTCAGTCTGCACAACAATTTTCCTACCATACACAAACTGATGATATTTTTCTAATGATGCACATATTGCAAACAACTCTTTTTCAATAGGTGCCCATCTTTTTTGACATTCAGTGTATGCTCTAGAATAAAACGAAATAGGTTTATTATTTTGTAACAGACATGCACCTAGGCCCTCCTTTGAGCTGTCAGTCTGTAACACCACTTTTCCTTCTTTAGCTAATATACCTAAAGTAGGTGCACTACTTAGTTTTCTTTTAAGCAACTGAAATGCTTTCTGTTGTTCTACTCCCCAAACAAAATGATTCTCTTTTTTCAACAACTGTCGCAACGGCTCAGTATTTTTTGAATACTCAGGTATAAATTTGCTCAGATAATTAGTCATTCCTAAGAACTTTTGCAACTCTTTTACATTTGTTGGCTCACTTAACTCCGTTATTGACTTAATGTGTTCTGGATCAACCTTTATACCTTCTTTTGACACTATCAGCCCTACATACTTTACATGATCCAACTTGTACTGAAACTTATCTTTGTTGAACTTTACATTATACTCTCTAGCTCTTTGCATGACTTTACTTAAAATGCAATCATGTTCTAGACTATTCCTTCCTCCAACGATCACATCATCATAAAAGACATACACACCTTCAATATCACCAAAAATTTTCATATTAACTTTTTGCATAACTTCTGGAGCTGAGCAAATTCCGAACGGCATTCTAAGAAACCTGTACCTTGAAAACGGTGTACTGAATGTGCAGCACATTTCCTTATCCTCAAGCTCGATCTGAAAAAAACCATCTTTTAGGTCCAAAACAGAAAAAAACTTCTTTACCTGCTAAGCCATTATAAAGTTCTTCTGGACAAGGTATGTAAAACCGTTCCCTCTTAACACAACTATTCAACTCCTTGGGATCTAAGCAAAGTCTCAAAGACTTGTCTGGTTTTTCAACAATAACTAAGTTATTACACCATGTTGTAGGTTGACTAACTTTCTCTATATAACCTGCCTTTTCATACCTATCTAAGGTTGTTTTAAGCCTTTCTTTAATAGAATCAGGCACTCTCCTTACTGGTTTCACTACTGGCTCTGAATCATCTTTCAACTGTATCTTATATGTACCTATTTTGCCTAAACCTTCAAACACATCTTTATTTTTAATAACAAACTCTTCTTTCTCTTTTTGAATACTTTGTAAACTATCTATTTTCTTTACCAAGTTATGTTTAATAGGCGTGTGTAATATCTGATTTTTTCGATATCGAATCAAAACTATATATCGATATTCGATATCAGATATTGAAACTATATATTTTCAAAACTATATATTGGCGTATCGATGTGTATTTCGTATCATTGAATCTAAAACGATATTACGAAAACTGTATATTGGCGTATCGATGTGTATTTCGTATCATTGAATCTAAAACGATATTTTGAAAACTATACACCGTGCTTTTTTAACCGTCTTACAGCCGAAGGCCACTTAAAGTATCCAATAACTACATGTCATTCGTTAAATAAAACTTGGTTATTATTAAGATTTCAAAGCCTAAGACATTTAAGAAGATATCAGCACAATTTAGTACGAAACATCCTGTAACGAGCACTACGCGCGGGTCATTCACTCGGCTGTCTAGCACTACTGACCTTATTTTACGCACGAATAGAAAGGGGCGAGGCGGTGGGCGTCACAAAAGATTGTGCTAGCGCATGATTGGTTAGAGATCCACGTGGACTGTCTTAGATTGGCTACGGTGCGGAACGCGTGGAGGCGGCAAGGTCAAGGAATGCATTGTTGAAAACGTAAACATTATGAACAGGATGATACATTACGTAACATTACTATTAGATATTTTTTACACCAAAATTATGTGGAGTGTAATAAAAAAAATAACATGTCCTAGAGGTTTATTAAGATGGTTACATTACGTGGGCTTCGGGTGTAAGACGGTTAAAAAAGCACGGTGTATATTGGCGTATCGATGTGTATTTTTTTGTATCATTGTATCAAAAAAATATGTTTTTCTGAAACAGTATACAGTTATATCGTATCATAATATGATATAATCATTGTTGTTGTTTTTCTTAAATCTGAGGCCTTACTCTGGACACAAAATCCGATCCAATGGTTATAGCCATCCCTGTCACTCATACCAGGCCGTGTATGTGTGTGACAGGGATGGGTATATTAATTGGATCGGGTTTTGTGTCCAGAGTAAGGGGGCTGTTCGGATTATGAACTTATTACATAATTATATCGAAAACTAGCCGACTTTGTTTCGCCCCGGCCCCGTCCCGCACCAGTCCCGGCCCCGTCGAACGGGATAAATGTATCCTATGTCTTACTGGTTATAAGCTCCTCTTCACCGTTTCGCCCCGGCCCGTCCCACCCCAGCCCCAGCCCAGTCCCAACCCAGCCCCGGCCCCGTCCCACCCCAGCCCCAGGCCGGTCTCACCCCAGCCCTGGCCCCGTCCCACCTCAACCCCGGCCCCGTCCCACCCCAACCCCGGCCCCGTCCCACCCCAGCCCCATCCTAACCCAGCCCGGCCCCGTCCCACCCCAGCCCCGGCCCCGTCCCACCCCAGCCCCGGCCCCGTCCCACCCCAGCCCCGGCCTCGTCCCACCCCAGCCCCGGCCTCGTCCCATCCCAGCCACGGCCCCGTCCCACCCCAGCCCCGGCCTCGTACCTCCTCAGCCCCGGCCCCGTCCCATCCCCGGCCCCGTCCCACCCCAGCCCCGGCCTCGTCCCACCCCAGCCCCGGCCCCGTCACATCCCAGCCCCGTCCCACCCCAGCCCCGGCCTCGTCCCACCCCAGCCCCGGCCCCGTCCCATCCCAGCCCCGGCCCCGTCTAAGGGGTATGAAAAACCTGTTCTTCGTATTCATATCTGTTCATCGTAGCGCAAGTGCCTAGCTAAGCTAAACCATATTGCATCGGAATACAGTTTGATATTCCTATATCTATGAATCATGAATATCGAGGCATATCGTATCACATCGATGCGGCGATATAGTGTTTTGAAAATATATAGTTTTGATGCGGGGCGATATCGGATATCACGATATTGATCCAATATACGTTTCAATATCTATATACGATTTGAATCGGCCATGCCTAATGTTTAACACAATCTGACAACCCTAACACAGGTTGCACTGACAAATCAATAACATTGAAACACACCATTGTACTTTTGTTTTTGATAACACAGTTTAAACTAACCCTACCTACAGGCTTTATTTGTTCCCCATTATAAGCTACTAAAACTGAATTGCAAACCTGCAAGCGAGCATACGGACAAATTCTTTTTAAAATACCTAAAGGCAATGTATTACATTCCGCTCCTGTGTCCAACTTGAAGTTAACTCTTGTTCCTTCAACTTCTATTTCTTCCTTCCATTGAACTTTTTCTAAACAATCAATGCTACTCAACCCATCTAGGTGAAACTCAACCTCTTCCTCTTCTTGTTTTTCATCCAGCACATTGCAGCCTACTTTCGGATTCCTCCATGAGTTAGTCTTACCCCTTTCTTGAACATCTTGTCTCCTAATACTCCTGCACATAGCTGCAAAATGATTGTATCTACCGCAGTTGGCACACTTCTTTCCATAGGCAAAACATTTCTTTTCTTCATGACTTCTTCCACACCTAGTGCACTGATTACAGTAAGTTTTTTTCAACATATCTACTTTTGCTTTTTCTTCAACAGTTTTCATATTGTTTTTTCCTGCTTCTGAGCTCCTGCAAATCTGACAAGCTCTTTCAAACGTTAAATTCTCTTCCCTGAGTAAAACTTCCTTTACCCCCGAGTCTCTTACTCCTAAAATCAGTATCATAGCCTCCATTCTGTCTTTTATAGTTTCAAACTTGCAACCCACACTTTCTTTTTTTATCTTAGTAATGAACTTTTCTATTTCCTCTCCTTCTTCTTGTTTTAAATTTAGGAAATTGTAAGTCTTCATTATTATGGACTTTCGAGGTTCTGTGTACTCATCAAAGTGAGTTAACAATTCACTAAGAGTTTTAGGCTTCTCTGGCATAGTTTGGTACACATCTAAAGCGTCCTCACCGGCGCAATTTAGGAAAATGGCAATTTTTCTCTCTTCCTCTGTCTCCTTACCAAACCCCGCCGCCATTATATAAATCAAGAACTGCATTTTAAAACGTTCCCAGTTGCAATCTTTTCCTGCTAGAACTAGCCCTCTTGGAGGCACCATCATTGTGGACGTTTCCATTCCTTCTTTGCTTACTTTACTGTTTATTATAATCCAAATAAATTTAATTTTCTTCTGACACCATGTGATAAATTAAACTACATCTTGCTTGCGGAAACGGAAGTAATTCCTTTTTTATTATTCTTTCTTAAGAAGAAACACTTAGTCTATGGAGCACAAATAAGTATATGTTACACTGCTCGCTTAAAATATACTTTTAGCTACTCTATAAGTTGACTATATGTATTTTCGACTTGAGGTCATTATTGATATGCTGTCATCTACTGATTCCCCGAAGTAGATCCAAACTCCTAATAGTTTACTGACCTCGTCTGACAAGCAACATATTGTCAAACGATGATGGTGTGTTCCTACCTTGGGTCCCTATATGCGCGTTCACTCACACACAAAGTCACAAAGGGAATTAAGACTCAATGGAACATTTCCGCTGAAATTGAACAGATCAGTCAATGTGTCATTTGTTGCAACTGCATGTTATTTCCTGTGTCCAAAAGAGATTGATGAAATGCAATTATCTGACAAGCAAGATATAGCCAAACGTTGATGGTGTCCTTACACGTTCACTCATACACAAAGTCACAAAGGGAATTAAGACTCAATGGAACATTTCCGCTGAAATTGAACAGATCAGTCAATGTGTCATTTGTTGCAACTGCATGTTATTTCCTGTGTCCAAAAGAGATTGATGGAATGCAATAACCTGACAAGCAAGATATAGCCAAACGTTGATGGTGTCCTTACACGTTCACTCATACACAAAGTCACAAAGGGAATTAAGACTCAATGGAACATTTCCGCTGAAATTGAACAGATCAGTCAATGTGTCATTTGTTGCAACTGCATGTTATTTCCTGTGTCCAAAAGAGATTGATGAAATGCAATTATCTGACAAGCAAGATATAGCCAAACGTTGATGGTGTCCTTACACGGTCACTCATACACAAAGTCACAAAGGGAATTAAGACTCAATGGAACATTTCCGCTGAAATTAAACAGATCAGTCAATTGTGTCATTTGTTGCAACTGCATGTTATTTCCTGTGTCCAAAAGAGATTGATGAAATGCAATTCTAACAAGCAAGATATAGCCAAACGATGATGGTGTCCCTACACGTTCACTCATACACAAGGTCACAAAGGGAATTAAGACTCAATGGAACACTTCCGGTGAAATTGAACTGATCAGTGTAATTTGTTGCAATTGCATATTATTTCCTGTAACCAAAAGAGATTGATGTCCTAATTGGTATGTTACATTCTTATATGTATAAGTGCTCTCAGTGAGTGAGTCTGGTGCAGAAATAAATGACTTTTATGACTTTAAAGTTAATATCTGACTAATGTCATAATGTGTCTTTATCTTTCCCGAGACTGTATAGCTAAACTCTTCTAATTGAGGCTGAGCTTGAAAACTAGCTCTTTATGATTTACATTTTATACGTCTGATAGTAGACTTTTAAACGTATACCTTTATAGGTAAACCGCTTCATTGAGACTTCGCCTGCGGGGTACAGGGGCGCGGGGGGAGGCTATAGCGGGTCGCGCTAGGGGTGCGGGCGGCGTGGAAACGCCGCTTATTAACCGCGTTCTCGTCTCCCCCCGCACCCCTTTGCCCCGCAGGCGAGGTCTCAATTTCGCGGTCTACCTATAGAAGTCGCAATGTATAGAAAAAATATGTAGTTGGATTTAAACCCTCCTAGAATGTAAGGTTTTGTATTTAAGCGTTTGTCATAAGTCTCTCTCACTTTCCGTCGGGTTATCCTTTCTGATAAGTTACCTGACAGGGTTCTAGATAGTTTCACTTTCTCCTAGCCTTCATCTAGGTAGATAGAAAATCAAAACTAAGCTTGTTACGGAATATATCGGATCAATAAACAAGTTGTACCTACGTAATACTATTATCATATTTACGGATTAAACATCAGGCCTCTTGAACCAACGAATACAATTGAATACATAACATATGGTTTTCCCGGTCGAGTCAAAAAACGCGTTTTCGTGTTTTCAATACACGCATTTACATACGCGAAACTATTGTTTACTCGCTATACTATGCGTTATAAAGAAAATGTAATGTAATTGGCAAATATACCAGACACGATGGCACAAATTCTAATTGGCATTTACTTATTTTCCCGTTAACAACTCCATTTGTTGTGAGGCGAAGTTTTTGCGAAGTGTGCTCTGTTTACTGTTCGAAGCTCGAGCTCGTCGGCGAAGTGTCACACGCTTGCAGGGTTGTCAAAAATTTTAAAGTTCACTTTGTCATCAAGTAGTTTCCCGCTGTAGTATATTTTTGGAATATATGCGGAAAAACAATAGCTATACAAGTGGTTAATATTTGTTAGTGCAACTGAATCTTTCAGTTATTTACGTAACTAAAGTATAGGTAGATCATCTTAAAGAACATGAATAATGTAATGTTTTAACAATTTTACCTTTAGGCGCTACTATTTAAAATAAGTAAACATAGGTTTTCACCAAAACATACAAACTGACAAATTCTAGATTCATTTAGGCAGTTTTATCGCGCAGAAAGCGATTTGTTTATAACATTGCGATAACTTTTTCTAGAGTTTCAACCCTAGGCGTGATGTCTTCAATATCTGTTCATTGTTTACTCACATTTGAAACCCGTTTATAGTGGCGTCAAATGTCAATGCCTTAGAATGTGGCACTGTTTGGCTAGGGCTGCTTGACAACAGTTACTGATTCCGAATTATGGCATAAAGTTGCCAAATTTATACTAATTTCCATTCACCCGATTGATGTGTTACCTTTACAACGTCTCGTTCCTATTGATTGGTCACATAAAAGTTTTTTTTAAATTTATTTAAAGACTTTATTCCACAAATCATGGTTTACAAAGGTAGACTTAATGCTTAAAGCAATTAATTAATTGCTTCTGCTAATAGTTAAATTGACAGTTAGAATCCTTAATAGTGTAAGACCGCTCCATTAAAGCTTTTAAAATACCATCATCCAAAATATTAAAGTTTAAGCTTTCAAACGCCGCTATAATTTGGATAATATAAAGCGTTTAATGTAACCATAAAAAACTATATCAAAACAAACTTGAAAAATTATGCAGTACGTGGTGCTTCTTGTGTGACAACCTTAACAGCCCATTCAGTAAGACAGTGTGCCCCTGTGGCCTAGTAAACTATGTGTCGTCGTAACCAATACTCTGATAATGATAATAACATGAGCTTTAAATAGCTTTATATTATTTTGCCTTTCAGAGAATGCTATTTTGACCTTTTTAATTTTGACAGAAAATGTTTGTATAGGAAAATCGACAAAGTCAGGTGGTTTGACATTATTTCCATGCATTTTGTGCCAAAATATAAAACGTTAAGTAGCATTATCTGAGCGGCAATTTTTTTCCGATGAACAGAAGGCCGATTCTCGCATGATCGAACATATTTCGTGTGGTAATTCGATTACGAGTATCACTGTTTTACCGAAAAAAATCAAGTATTATATCCAGGTAAAAGTAATCAAAATACATAGAAATCGTGACCCGAATAAAGCAATAACTATATTTTCTTTGTAATAAAAAATTCGATCGGTGAACTTTTTTCGTATACAAACTGCACGATAATTGATAGATGTTATCCGCTACTTTGTCGAAAATGTCATTTTCTTTAATTTCTCATCGTAAGAATCTTTACAAAGTACCCACGTGGATATGAAGTAAAGTCGTTCTAAAGATAATTATGTCGTGACCAAGGGAAGTAAGGATTGTGTTTTATAGAAGTATTAACATATTACACCGTTACATAAGCAGCGATAAAATGAGGTCATTTTATTGTTGTGTATATTTAGAGATGATGAGGTTATCTCCCGGTTATCAATTTGTTATTTTATAATTTACTTCTGCTTCAAGTTTTGTTTATGTTTTTCGTATATCGATATGCAAATTAGTAATTTAATAATGATATGTAAATTAGCTATATTTTTATAGAAACATTATATTTATTACTGACATGACCTACGATTCGCCATCATTAAGGGATTTTCCTCCACAATTTGTCTTGATAAGACAAGACTAGCATCAATTAATGATTATTTGCATGTGCTATAACTTATTATGGTTTCACATAGACATGTTAACAACTTGTAATTAATGTTTTCACGTGCAGAACTGTTAAGAAATACTCCTTGAACCGTTTGAACTTTATCGGCGCGAGTAAGCAACATAAATGGCCGTTATTATCGCGATACTTATACGAATTCATGTAGAGCGATGTGGGGTATAATAATCTTATTAAATCCTTGTTTTAATTAGACATTTCAATTTTAAATATTAGAACAAGTATTAAGACATATAACTCAAGAACGGGTGGACCGATTTTCGTGATTTACTTTGTTTGATTTGTCATGGCACGGAATAAAGAAAACCCTAAAACGGTAAACGGCCGGGATTATGTTCGCTAAAACCGATGTATGTAAATAAAAACCTTGTAACTTGGAGCCGTTATTTAAACACAAAAGTATACACAAATGCTCGAGCTTGAAATAAAACTATGCAAAAGTCTTAAATACTTATGTTCTAACTAGGTCAACAAGTCAATTTTGGTCAATTCACACAGTGGGTTAGTGTGCGTACTCATTGGCACAACAACCACAACGAACAACATTAGCTATTTCTTGTTAAATCTTCCGTTAGATGACAAAGGTCACGTTAAATATATCAGAATAAATATCAGATGAATTCAATATCAATTTAATTTTTCGCAGAAATAACGCACACGACGAGAAACCCCTAAGGTTGTCGACACCTGAGCCACCGCAGCTGGGTCCACCTCCGAGAGCGTGCTACCCTCTCGTAGTTATACTGGCCAGAGACGAAAGAGACACCGGTGACCTGCGGCCTGATGATACGGTGAGTCACAAAAAACCGGCTAAGTGCGAGTCGGACCCGCGCACTGAGGGTTCCGTGCCACCCTTAACTGGATTCGGGGTCCACTTACTTTACTAACGAAAATATCACAATATTTTTTGACAGCAACAATAACTTTGTTTTTCATAGTGATTGTATGAAAGACGTATATGTGGTTAATGAAAATGTGCAATATCTCCAAAACTACTGGTTCGATCTCATTCAAACCAATTTTCGTTGAAAGTTTTTGATGAGATCTACATCATATATTTTTTCAAAGTTTTCACTTTCTTAGTTCAAAAGTTACAGGGACGCCCATTTTACCACTTCGGAAGCGTCTATATCTCAAACTTAGACTTTTAGAAAAAACTGTTTTGGAACCTCGATGTCATTTTAAAAGACCTATCCATAGACACCCCACACGCATAGTTTGGAGAAAAAAAAATGTTTAGGTCTTAGTTTCATGCATGGGAAATGTATTTTCTTTTTACTTTTTGTATCTGAATCGGAAAGCGGTAAATAAGATACACCTACCTTCCAAGTTTCAGCTGTGTGATGGTAATAGTTTTCGAATAAAGTGGCTGTCTGTGACATACGGACGGACAGACAGACAGACTTGACGAAACTATAAGGGTTCCGTTGTATGCCATTCGGCTACGGAACCCGAAAAATGTACCTTATGACAAAGTTAGCCACAAAGAAATTACGCATGTATGCAGTGCAGTATTCATAATTTTATGAGCCCATCCAAAGGTGGTCGTCTTCTGCCTCCGCAGTTAAGTAAATTACAAGGAGCACGCAGGTTATTGTAAAGTCCGTTTTACTTCGCTAGTCGTATACAACGTATGCTGTATACAATCTTTTTATAACTTTTTAAATAATACCCGTGAATAAAATTGATTATCTATTTGATTTAAAAATATTTTAGTGTTTAACGATGAATTACCTATGTAGGTTGGGAGTTTCGAGTTTATATTTTTGTAATGTATTTCGTTAAAAAGGAATGTCAAGAATGTTTACAATATTGGACAAGCAAAAAAAAACAGACTAGAGATACACGTTATAATCGCACGTTATGTATAATGTGTGAGTGAACATTATTAAGCGTTAGTAGAAGTCGAATTCTATTAGCTACGTTTTGAAGCTCGTACTTGGGTCTTGGATAGCCAAATTAATTCGTGATATACCTAGGATTTCGTTTTTTAGGGTTACGTACCCGAAGGATAAAAACGGGACCCTATTACTAAGACTTCGCTCTCTCTCCGTCCGTCCGTCTGTACGTCTATCTGTAGACAGTTGAAATTTTCACAAATTATGTATTTTTGTTACCGCTATAACAACAAATAATTAAAAACAAAATAAAGTACATTTTTAAGGGCATTTCGGATAAAATAAACGCGTTATTATTTCGACCTTTTTCAATAATGGCAGCAGGTAGACGCTTGACATATTCATTTATGTTGTTTACCTATTCAATGGTACGGAACCCTTCGTGCGTGAGTCCGACTCGCACTTGGCCGGTTTTATAATTGGTTTCTAGCTATCCTAGTCAACTAACATTGATAAGTCACCTTGAAGTCCAGTTCTCAAAATCTATCTAAACCTAGGTCCGGTACCGAAACCCAAATATCAAATACAAGTAGATTGTTCGGTCAATAAAATGTTGATTTAATTAAATAAATGCATAATCCATTAGTAATGCCAACAATTAAAGATTTGCTATAGTCTTCCTAACTAATGGCCTAATAGTTATATGATCTACGTAGCTCGTCATGTGGGTGTCACCAAACATGTTTGAAATGATGTCTAGGCTACGATTATTTACCCAATAAACCATGTCAAGTTCAATATTCCATCGATTGCGTTGGTATCTATCGATAGTTACAAATCGATTGGCGGAAAGCAATTTGAGCTCGGTTTCACCATCTAACTTTAACTATAACCAGGCGCCGTCCGACCGCAGGGTTCAGGGGGTATGGCCCAAATCGTACAATTCAAATTGAAATCTGTATTTATTTTTTTATTCGTTCTAACTTGTAACAATCATTACATTTTATTTATTTATCATAGTTAAAGGCAACTTCCAGCTATAAAAAAAATTCCAAAATATCAGATGTGATGTGAACGGGCCTGACTCAGATAAGATAAGATAAGATAAATCTTTATTTGCAATAAACATGGTAGTACAGATTCAGTTCTTATACATTTATAAATGGGCATTCATGTTTAATCGATCTATCGATAAGCAAATATTTTGACATCGTCATGCGAATAAATTATACAATAAAAATTACTAACAATACAAAATTACAATAAAATCAATTAAAATAGTCATAGGTACAGATTACAGACAGATTACAACGTCAGTATTTGTAAAAAAAATGTATAAAAATAATATAAAAAAATGACAGTATAAAGAACGTCAAAAAACTCAAATTCCATACGAAAATACTTTCGTGACGCTATATTAAAAGTTAAGATGGTGAAAGGGGCCTAGGTGTTGCAAAACGTCAAATGGTTTCCGACATTTGAACGGGCAAAAGGCGAGCCAGTCGTTAATGTTAGATTGTAATTTATAACCGGTATCGGCTCGGAAAGCGAATGCTGATTAATTGTAAATTCAATACGAAATGCACAGGATAACGATTTTGATGGGGAAACTCGTATTAATATAAACCACCATGAAATTGTTTTCAATAATGCGATAACGATTACTGCGCATGAACATTGAAATTTAAATGCAATGAAAGAAATAAATAATGAGCAGGAAACACAAACAAGTATAAAAATAGCTTGAGAATAGGTTACCTATAAGTGGTGGAATCAATTCCGTTTTAGCAATTGGAGCCATTTATGTATCGGAGATAGGTAAAGGACATAGCCCTACGAATCAGTAAGCTCAAGTGGCAATGGGCACGGCACATAGCGCGTAGAACTGATGGCGATGGGACAGAAAAGCTCTAGATTGGAGACCCTTCGGCCAAAAGCGCAGCGTAGGACGTCCACCGACAAGATGGACAGACGACCTTGTAAAGATCGCGGGATCACACTGGATGCAGGCCGCTCACAACCGGTCGCTGTGGAAAACCGTGGGGGAGGCCTGTGTTCAGCAGTGGACATAATTTGGCTTATAATGATTATGATGTATTCTTGACAACGTGCAATGCTTTTGCTTGAAATCACCCGGGTAGCTGACCTTAAGATATTGAGTATGACAGTGGAGATAGAGCTCTCAATCGACTATAATTCAAATTCTAATTCAATTCATTTATTTCGACCAAGAAAGGATCAATTTGTTAGTTACATAAGAGACTTAGCCTAATGTTAGTATACAAACACACAGTGACACACAATAAAAATATATTTTTTGATAGCACAACAGGTCAGACTGCCACCACGTGAACCATGCTGCAGTGGTTCAAGTAGTAATAATAACAAAGCTTAATCCACTGCTCTTGTCCAATGTAGTATGGATTTGCTGCCCGTGTGATCATAGCATTAGAGTCAACTGTCTGCGATAACGGCAATAATGAATATATCTATTCTTACTGGGTGTTATCCCGAATTGTGGCAGGAGGCGCAAAAAACCGATCCCGAAAAAAATACTGCCAACCTCTCTAGCTGACCTGCGTCCGGTGAGCATCTTGCCGTGCTTGTCGAAGGTCCTGGAGCATATAGTAGCTGAACAACTTAAAACTAGAAATTAGAAAATAATAGGATTATACCGCAAAATCAATCGGGCTTTAGGAAATCACATAGCACTTCAACAGCCTTGCTATCTGTCGTAGATGACATTCTTACGGCTCAAGATAATGGTGAAGGCACCCTGCTTGCACTTCTTGATTTTTCCAGGGCCTTCGATTGCATTAATGTACCGATACTGCTATCAAAGCTTGCTTACTATGGTTTTAGTGCACGCGCAGTAAATTGGTTTTATAGTTATTTTAAATATAGGAAGCAAAGGGTCGAGATTAGGGATGAAGGAGGGAATATCAGAATTTCAGAATCCGGACCGGTCAGCAGAGGTGTTCCTCAAGGATCCATTTTGGGGCCTATTTTATTTATAATATACAGCGCAGATGTAACGACACATATTCATAATTGTAGATATCACATTTATGCCGATGATTTACAGGTGTACATCTCACATAAGCCCCAGAACACAGAAATGGCAACTCAACTTCTGAATGAAGATCTGGATCGTATAGCGAAGTGGGCGAAAACTAACTCTCTGGTCCTCAATGGAAACAAATCCAAATATCTTATAATGGGCTCAAAGGATCAGGTCAAGAAAATTTCTGAAGAAGGGGTTAATGTGGTGATTGAGGGTCAAACCGTGATTTCGTTTTTCGTAGTAGACCTGCTAATACGCTCCTAGCACGGTCATGGTATCATACGATGTAGATGTTTAATGTAACAGTGTTTTACAGGTGGCGCTGGTTACGGTGGTCCACATACGAGATGAGCAGTGTCCGCTGCCGAGCGGTATCATAGCGCAGTACCTGAAGCAGGCTAACGGACACCTCTCGTGTTTGAAGGTAAGAGTAAGGGCAAGCGCAGCACTGCGTTGCGACGTCGCATCTACGAACATCCTAGTTATAAGCAGTTTTTTGCGTTGCAAATTCGCAGTTTTTTGTACAAGCCCTAAGGTAGTAATTGACTTAATTGGATTGCTAATTCAGACCCAATAGAGAAAAGTTAGCATAAAAGATCCCAGATTTGGTTCTAGTAACATAAAGTTAGACTAACCTTAGCTCCAATCTCGTATGAAGTGGCGGTAACAAATGCTTGAATGTTATAATAATAATTGGCTATGTAGCTAATATGTGTAATAAAAAAAACGAAATAGCTTCATTACCAAACCATCTATTTTAGCGATGATGATGAATTAAAATACACATGTTTTCTAGATTCCAGAGCAACTTGTTACAAAGAAGATACGTCTTATTAATGGCTCTTCTTTTGGCTACTGAGCTTTAAAAAAAAAGGCAGATGTGGCTATAGAAAATCAAGCCCCGTGAAGCAATCATAATATCGATTCAAGTCGTAAAGTGTTTAAAACTACGAGTAGCATTCGCGTGAACTTCCGAACCTTATATAATTTCGATTTTTAATAACTACCAAATTTATATTTTCAGCAACTATACGTCAGCGGCGACGCTTGCAGCGAAGCGGACTACGCGGACGACCCTCATTCAGCTCACTCAGCGCACGAAGCGCTTTGCTGCGTGTGCGCATCGCAGCCGCTGTCGAGAGCGCTGCTGCCCTGTCGACACGCGTGCCTGTGCGCGAGATGCTTCCGTGAGTGACATACTGACCCTAGCATACGGGAGTAGGGTTTATACTGACCCCATAATAGTCCCCCTAGCCGATTTCGACTACGGTGGCCAGTCACAACGACTAACCGACTGCGCGGGACATATAGTGCACAAGTGTGTGCGCAAACACAGTTGCACTCTCTATTCCTTTCACTCTCATAGACCGATGGGACAGCAATCTGACACGACCGGAGAGAGATCAGGCGCGGGACCAACAGCTTTACGTGCTTTCCGAGGGACGGGGGTGAATACCGCCAACTTCCAAACTCCAGGCTTACCTGAGAATTTCTGAACAGAAAAACCCAGGTACATATTTTTAGCCCGACCCGGGAATCGAGCCCCGGTCCTCTGGCGCAGCCGTCGCTTTAAAATACGACCCTCTAACCGCTGCGCCACCGAGGCAGTTAACTGACCCCATAACCCTAACACAGGATAGTACGATACTGACGCCAACCACAAGTCGATTAGGTCGTTATTAGCGAAGCAGACAACTCTCACTCAGCGTATGAAGCGCTTTGTTGCGTGTGCGCATCGCAGCCGCTGTCGAGAGCTCTTCTCTATCGAAACGCATACCTGTGCGCTCGATGCTTCCCTGAGTACCTTTATCTTCAAGAGGCAATACAAGTTACTTCTAGGATAAGAGTACTGCACCCTCTTGAAATTCAAACGTGATCAGATTCTGAGACCGTGAGCGTAGGATATCCACTGGTGAAATAAATAGAAGTATTTGTAAAAATTTAAAGATCACGCAACCAACCATATTATAATGGAGGAAGACCCCATCGGTGCATGCTTAATTTACTTACAGATGACCGGTTAAATTGTCCGCATGACTGGACTGCGGACCCACAGTGCATGTCTTGATCATATAAGGTATGAAGGCATGCAGGACCTAGTTAGAGATGCCTCGACTTAAGCACTAAATTGTTCGATACAAGTAGAACCCTTACACTAGGCAAAAGGTTCACACTGACCTCTAATACTAGGCAATAAGGTTAAGGTCATTCAGCGCACAAAGCGCTTTGCTGCGTGTGCGCATTTTAGGCGCTGTCGAGAGCTCTTCTTCTCTATCGACACGCATGCCTGTGCGTGCGATGCTTTCGTGTGTTGTACAGACCCCTAACAAGAAAGTAGGGTCCATACTGACCTCTACCATAACAACAACACATAAGGCAGTAGGATCGACACTGATAACCCCTTTTTTTGGACCTGTTAAAAATGCGTTACGCATACCCACCCGGTTATGTGGGGCTCCCCTGCACGAAGGCAGGTATACCGCCTCCCTCGTTGCCTGAGTAAGGGGTCGGGTGATCAGCGGAGCCTTGACTATCCCACGTAGACACTGATGACCCCTAAAACAACGCTGTTGAGCCAACCCTTGACAAATAGACATAAAGCCGAGCGAGGCGCAGCAGCGGTTGCTTTGTATTTCTTCCATAAATAGATCTACTCCAACATTAACTCGAATAACATGTTTGACTTATCTCTAAAACAATCGTGCTCTTTTACGGGGTTTTTCCATAGCCAAGGTTGACAGACATCACGTCAAATTTTATTTAATCTGGGTTTTGTCTAAAATATTATAGTTATTTTACAAAAGTTGTTTGCCAGTTTTAGTATATTGGTTGAAATTGGTAATCAATCAGCACCACAAAGTAATTTGATTCGATTTTGTGCATAATTACCACAAATACAATATTTATTTGAATACAATGTATTTTAAAGGTTTTGGCGGGGAGATGGGATAATGCCCTGATGAAGCACTGCATCACTGCCCTAATCTATCCTAATTCGAAATATACTACACAAATTAATTCATTAATTCTAATCGCAATTTTACTAATAGTAGACGGAAGAACTCTGTTATTAACACTATGGATCTAAAATTATGTAAAAAAAAGTGGAACTGAAAATTTCTGCATTGATTTATGTTTATCGGTCATACTTCAAACACGCTTAACACGTAACGAAACCTGTGTTTACTTATCTAACAATAGATAATGTGATATGTAAATTAATGCAATGTTATGATTTACGACAGGCTACCGTGTTTGTTTGTATTATCTTACTAGCAGACCCGCCCCGGCCCCGTCCCGCCCAGCCCCGTAATTCTAAAAGTTAATCGATCTTAGCGAACATTGTTTCGCCCCGGCCCCGTCGACCGGGATGAAAAGTATCCTATGTCCTTCTACTGGCTCGAAGCTACCGCCCCACCGTTTCGCCCTGACCCCGTCCCACCCCAGCCCCGGCCCCGTCTAACGGGATAAAAAGTATCCTTTGTCCATCTCCTGGTTCTAAGCTACCTCCCCACCGCTCCGCTTCGGCTCCGTCCCACCCCAGCCCCGGCTCCGTCTAACAGGATAAAAAGTATCCTATGTCCTTCTCCTGGTTCTAAGCATTTTTTTTGACACACCGTATCATCAGGTCGCAGGTCACCGGTGTCTTTCTCGTCTCTGACTAGTATGACTACGAGAGCCCAGCTGCTCGGGTGTCGACAACCTTAGGGGTTTCTCGTCGTGTGCATTATTTCTGCGAAAAAATTAAACGGTTATTGAATTCATCTGTCATTTATTCCGATTTATTTAACTTGCTTCTAAGCTACATCACCAATTTTTTACCAAATCGGTTCAGCAGTTCTTGAGTTATAAATAGTGTAACTAACACGACTTTCTGTGTTTGTATTACATGCCTCATTTATGAATTATCTCCTGTCACATTAGCTTTGTTTATCCGTCAAGGGCAATTGGTCATCAGTCGCCGGTTTGTTATGAACGCGTATCATTTATTCCGCTCGCGTACAGCACTTCGATAGTTGCACTTGAGAAGAACGAGTTAAGACTGTGCACACTGCTAGCTATAAAGAAGAGAAATTGAACAGAGAAAGAGACAATTGTCCGGGGCAGCGTTTCTATTGACCAGACCGCAGAACGCATCCAGTGTGTCAAAGCCTTTAAAGTTAACTACATAATATTCGTTTTAAAAATTGCAAGTTTTTGACTTGATTCGTTTTGTCTATGACATAGATGCTTCTTTCCTGAGTGAACTACACACAACGCGAGTAGGGCGTTGCAACGATTTGTCTTATAAATACTGATTGACCAATATTGATGATGCAGGTATCCGTTTAATCGGCTATTTAGTGTGTGTAGTTTTAAAAAAATAGTTCGTTTATAAAAATGTAACCTCGGGCCAGTTTTAAAGTGTAATTTCCTTAGTTTTACACAGCTTTGAAATCATATCGGGGTTTTGCGTATATTTTTTTCACTGTTTCATAAGGATATCTTATTATGACAGCACACATCGGCGATCACGATAGTGCTTTCAACTCTGAGCCTTGAAGTCAGATAAGATACGTTACAGTTTCAATACTAATAGCCCTTAGAGTTAATTGTTATAAATAGTTAGCATCCAGAAAATTGCTTAAATTTTATAGTATATCTTCCGCTGTGTCGTTAGGCTATCTTATTATCATGCTACACAGCACGCATCGGCGACAATCGATGCTCGCGGCCGAACTATAGTGCTTTCAACTCTGAGCCTTGAAGCGACCTCTGAGAGACGCGCGTGAGATCAGACAAGCTACGTGACTTTCAATACTAATAGCCCTATAGTAAATTGTTTTAAAATAGTTACCATCCAGAAAATTGCTTATATTTTATAGTACATCTTCCACTGTGTCGTTAGGCTATCTTATTATCATGCTACACAGCACGCATCGGCGACAATCGATGCTCGCGGCCGAACGATAGTGCTTTCAACTCTGAGCCTTGAAGCGACCTCTGAGAGACGCGCGTGAGATCAGACAAGATACGTGACTGTGTTTCAGTTGTGATAGCCCTTTTAGAAGATTTTTCTGCACATGTTTTGCATAACAAAGAATGGAAATTGTTACTAATGGCAACACACAAAGATGTCGAGCTACTCTTTATTATTTCTCACTAGCGATCCCGGCGAACTTCATTTCTTTGGCCTCGGCGGCCCCGTCCCCGTTTCCCATATTTTGAACCGTTTAAACCTTCCTTGGACTTCCACTAATATTTCAAGACCAAAATCATCCAAATCGGTTTAGCCGTTCTCGAGTTTTAGTGAGACCAACACAAATAGCAATTCATTTTTATTATATAGATAGTTTCGTTGTATTCAGGGTCCGAGATAGTTCAACTTTTTAACGGAATTCAAAAAGGAGGAGGTTATCATTTCGACTGTATTTTGTGAAACAGTGAAATATTAACAATAGGATCTCCGGAGTGGAGATGTGTAATCCCATCGGTTAATATTTCACCGCTTCTCCGCTCCGATGTACAGGCAGCCTTAATAGTCTTAAATAAACTTTTGAATAGTAATAGTGTTAATACTGTAGCTAACCACAGTTTTGTAGACTACAAATTTTCCCAATACTGAGCCATTTCTTTTTGTTGCTATGTTTAGTATTGTGCTAACGTAAATTATTATTTTTGAATATTTCTCAATTAATTTTATTATATTCATCCTATCAATAATCCAAATGATTAATTTATTTCATATTTGAAATGTAAGCTTTTATGACAGTAGCCTTCTGTTTCTTACACATCCACGGAACATGTTGTTGGTGTGTATAAGTACCTACGCATTAATTTCTATGTAAACAATTTTGTACGGTAACGTTTGTGTTCTTCCAATAAATAAAAATAAAAAAAATTAAAGGACTAAATATTTCCTGACATGTCTGTGCATTCACTGCTCGAGGTTATTATACCAGTGAAGCTGTAACTTATCTAGTGAGGCCTCGGAAGTTTAGAACTAGTCGCGGCTCGGTATACTCGTGTATATTTCGGAGTATTGAAAATGTAATTAATTTATAGTTTATTTTTGTTTTTATAGTGTTTTGTTACCATACAAACTTAATAATATAAATTGCACTTGTAAAAAGCAACTGTGAACCTGTGACAGACGAGGAATTGAACCCCTTGTCTTACGCAATCCAATAAAATAGGCATACGCCCGGATTGCGTAAGACACGGGGTTCAATTCCTCGTCTGTCACAGGTTCACAGTTGCTTTTTACAAGTGCAATTTATATGTAATTAATGTATCAAGTAGATCTATGGAATAGATAAACTGCCGTTAAAAAGGATATCCTAAGCTGAGTAGTAGACATTAAAACCATTTTTAGAAGTTGTAGGCTAGCTTAATTACATTAAAATAAAATTCTATTAGTGATTGGGCTAGAACAAAATTTCGAATACAAAAATATTTAAGACAAAATAAAAAACACGATGTACGTAACTTTTTTTGGCATATGAAGGAAGTAGAAATTCATTTACAATATTCCTAAAGTAGAGGTGTTTAAAATTATGTTCGTGTAAGTACTTACATTTAGTGGAAAATGTGAAAAACTATTTGTAAAACTATTAAAGAACCATTCATTAACTAATAGCCAAGCATAATTAAGTAGTCCACTAGTCGTAACTAGTCGGGATTGTTTGATGCGCATCGCCTGGCATTGGTGTCGTAAAAAAGAAGACTGGGCAGGTGCCACCGATGTGTTGTAAAACTCTAGCTACATTGACTGATGGTCAAAGGACTATGCAAAATAACATAGACCTAATAAAAATATGACTGACAGATTTTCATGAAACATGGCTAAGAAAACTCGGGATAAAATTATCTATGACACAAAAAAACTAAACGTAAATCTGATAATTTCTTTGGGACCTACGGTATCACAGACGGATACACGGACAGACACGTTACTTATTACACCTCTATAATTTTGCGTTGGAGGTTAAAAAGACGGTTTTGTATTCTGTCCATTGTATAGTAGAGTTACATGAATACTCAATGTAAGGAGCAGAAAAAGAGTTTTTTTTATATGTTAACGAATGTCCTTCTGTATGTGTAACACAAGGCAAGTGGATAATGGTTGAAAAATTCACTTGACTAAGAACCTACTCTTTACAGGCAACATTATTAGTTGCTATCCTTTGTCATTTGGAACTTTAACCACCTTAGGCCCACTTGCGCACGATGATAACCTAGGATTATTTGACGTTGACAGAGACAGAATGATGATTTAATCCTGGGTTAGCGTAATCCTGAGTTAAATCATCGTGCGCAAGTCCCACTTAATATCAGTAAAGTAACTGGCGTATAGTGTGAACTTACTCTAAGTGCGCCTAAACATTAGGGCGTCAGCACTCAGCAGCGTTTGCTTATACATAAAAAAAGCGTTTATAGTATAAAATTATCAGCGCAAGACTGTCGCGCGTAGATCGCTGCTAAAGTCGCCCAAATGTGAAGGCGCCCTAAGTCTTGTCCAGATTGACCAACAACTGGTCCGCCGGCGTTTAGGCTAATAATTGGTTATGCTAATCGATGCGATTTACTGGGTCAGGTATGCCGAGTCAAGTTCCACTAGGTAGTGTGTAGTGATGTAACGAATATTCGCATTCGCATTCGCATTCGCATTCGCCAATATTCGCATATTTTTCGATATTCGCATTCGCATTCGTATTCGCAAAAACGAATGCCAATATTTAGCGAATGTATTTAACAAACAAAAAGGAAATTATTATATGGTTGCATATGAAATGATAACACTTCTGATAAGATTTATATATTTTTCATCTCTCCTGTTCGGAAAATAGCACTTTCCTGTGTAGATAGCCGGGTGGAAAATAGCTTATCCATCCCTAGGGTGGAAAGTAATTTAGTTTTAATTGGCATGGTATAGAGTCAAGGCATGCAGTCAAAGCTTGGATCAAAGATAATTGAGTCACATCATATTATAAAAATAATAAACATTTTTGCTTAGCTATACATTGAAAAACATGTTTATTATGATCGTTGATATAAAAAGTATTCAATTGATTCAATCTTTAATTAAAATATACATTTACTAATCTGTGATTAAAATATTCGGCTTCCCGCCATAATACCAAGATGACAATTTTTTTTTTTACATTGTCAGTGTCATTTTTCTTTTTGAACTCCATGCCTACTTTTTTTTAAATTTTGACAATTATTATCTGTGGGAAAAATTCGATCTATATTTTTTACAAGGATTTTTTTTTTGATTCTTTCGTATGGTCTGCTTTTTCGTACTGTTTTCATGTATTCGTGTCGTTATTCTTTTTAATCATGTTAGATGTTTGGAGAACTGTAAATTAACTGTCTTTTTGTGCAAAAACTTGAGTTTTCCTTTCCCGCTGTACTACATAATACCTGACCATGACATCTACAACCACTATTGTAAATTTAATGTTTTTCCTCACAGTCGAAATGAAAAATAGTATGTTTAACTCGGGTGAAAGCACCATTTCACTCTCGAATTATTGGCGCTCTCACTACGTTCGAGCGCCAGAAACATCTCGAGTGAAATGGGTCGCTTTCTCCCCTTGTATAACAATCTACTATTTATTTAACAATACTTGAATTTAAAAAAAATATTATGGAACAGTCTTGGTAAGCAACTAAATTAGAAACACTTTTTCTTTTGTTCTTGTTTGTTTTGTTCTTGAAATTTAACATTCGCATTCGCATTCGCATTCGCGAATATTGAAGATGAATATTCGCATTCGCATTCGCATTCGCGAATGTGAAAAATCCAACATTCGTTACATCACTAGTAGTGTGTACGTGCAATGTACTGCGTATGTATTTGTGCAATAATTAATCTTACACCTACTCTCAGACGTGGTCTCAAAAGAGGCCAAACTTAACAGTTTTAACAACCTACTCACATTCATGAATGAATGAATGATAACTTTATTCGACACAAAAAACACAGAAAAGAAAAATACAATAAAAAAAACAATGAAATTTGTGTCGAAAAGGTGTGCTCAGCAAAATTCGTGACAGCGCGAGGCATGTCACGATACTGGTATTCTGTGGGAACCCTTTCGAATAAGTTAGAACACATACATTGAATTTAAAAACAAAAATAAAGAAATTAAATTAGAAAAAAAAACAATTAAATAAACAACATATCATCAACATCATATAAAAAATAAATAAATAGGTTCATAGTTTCCGAATCAAAGAATTTCAATAAATAATCCCATTCTAAACCAATGTTGTCCTCACAGTGCAATCCGATAGCACTGTAAGGACAATAGCGATAACACTTATTGAGATTAACAAAAAAAACTTAAATTACACTTGTCCATTTGTTGTTAATAAACTTTTAAAAAATCTAAAGATTTTATGGTAGCCTTAAAATATATTCCATTCTGAATATTGTCCTCTCAGTTCATACAGTCTGCAAAAATTCATAGCGCAATGATAACAAAAGTGTTATTATTCAGATGAAATCATGATTGGAGTGTATAGTAGTAATTTGTATAGTAAAAACCTTATAACTTAACTAGATTCTGTTATTTTATCTATGTCCTTGTCTTTTATTAGTGCAATTTATAATATTAAGTTGGATAGTGACAAAACACTTTAAAAACAAAATAAACTTTTAAAGTGAGTTCCTTCATCTTAACCGACTGTTAAATATTTGTAAAAAAAGGATTTCTGATATTTTGATAGTAATTTTGCAAATTTGCAAACACTTGCAAAATTCAACAGGCTTGCCAATGTGACGGCCGAGCGGTATACGCACGCGCCCGGATAGAGTGAGGCACATGGTTCGTTTCCTTGTCTGACACAGTTTGCTTGGTGCTTTTTATGAGTCCAATTTATAATAATAAAACACTATAAAAAAAATAAAAAAATATCTATATTTCAAAAATATACTTTTGTGAAAATGATTATATTAGCTAAAATTTCTTTTAAGAATACTAAAATCATATTCCTTCCAGTGCCCAGAAACATACTGCATTTTTTCTGTTATATATCACTTATATAACGTGTCTTTTTATTGTCGCTCCACAAACTGACAGCACTTTATCCATCTATTACAGCGAAGCTGGACAAATGCCCGATCTGCCGCAGCGCGATCACCAGCTACTTCTGCATCAGGAACGACGACGAGCCGCTGTCGGAGCTCAAGCAGCAGCCGCTCTTCAACAGACGACTGTTCAACCTGTTCCACTACCACTAGCTGATGATCTAAGTAAGTTTTTTTTTATGTTGACCATCAATAGGCCCGATTATACAGATTGTCCAGAAAGTCAAGGTCAAGCCAAAACCGGGTGATAGGCTAGGCCATGACAGTCACTAGAAAAATACAATAAAAATTCTAACTTATGTACTTTTCGAGTTATAGACTTTTGAAAAAAAAATACACCTTGTATTGGTTTGTCGACTACTGTGGCCACAAATATTAACTTTCTTCAGATATTTGTTTTGCGTTGTATGCCTGAATAGTCCTTTTGTCAACGTTAGTTTAAAATTTATGGCCTAGTCTATAGATAGTGCCATCCACGAAGGCGCGCGCCTTTTATTTTTGATTGAGGAAAGAGCGGTTTGCGAGGTGTGTGGCAAATATTAAAATATATAAAAAATATACATTTAATAACTATATTCATTATAATATCATTAAATATTGGCAAAAACTTGCACTCATGTACAATCCTACTACTATTATAAAGGCGAAAGTTTGTAAGTATGGATGTATGGATGTATGGATGTTTGTTACTCTTTCACGTATAAACTACTGAATGGATTTGAATGAAACTTTACCACAATATAGCTTATACATCAGAATAACATATAGGCTACAATTTTTGAGGTTTCTAATGTGAGGTCGTAAAAAAACTAGACGGGACGAACCTGAAGTCCAACCGAACGAAGTCGCGGGCAAAAGCTAGTAAACGATAAGGACGAGAGATGGCGCGCGCCTTCGTGGATGGCACTATCTATATCACACGGTTTCGGCTTGACCTTGACTTTCTGGACACCCTGTATGGGTAAACCGAGGTTATAGGAGACCTCACCAGCGGGGATTGGGGGAGGCGAGAGGTGCGGGCGGGTGTGACCGCGCCGCCCGCACCCCTCACGCACCCCGCTCTTGCCTCCCGCGTGCAACTGTTCCCCGCAGGCGAGGTCTCCATTTCGCGGTCTACCTGTAGCCACAGAATATTAAATAGTACTACATACTATAGCATGAGTGTAGAGTGACAGTTGGCAGCCATTTTTACACGTATGAAAAAATCCTCATATTATAATGTCTTTACCGCAGATTAAAAAGATTCACTTGACCTAAGTATTTTACGTACAGTAAAATATCTTTGGATAAACCTCGCTCTTACTGCATTCGTTTTAATTCATAGTTTTTTTTTGTTAATAATTGTAAAAAAAATAACGTGTTTTTCTTTCTTTTATTTTCAGTGGGATACAATAAGTCATCACAAACGGGACATGTAAACAATGTACTTCAGTAACCACAGACTGAGTTACACCGGTCATTTATAGCACGGAGCGAAAAAATCATAATATGTGCAAAACAAAAAAAAATTGTGAAAAAGTTTGTTTTAGCCCTTGTTTGTTTATAGTTTTTCGTTCGACTCGGACTTTCTTGTGATTTAGTTTAGTTTTTTTTCAAAAGACGTTCAATTGGATATATGATATTCAATGGCTGTATGTACGAGTAACAGTTAAACGTGAAAATTGGAGCGTCACGGGCAGCTTAAGCGACTATAGTTAAAGGCATACTGTTAACGATATTGTCTATCTACACGATATAACTATCATGCCCTATCGCTTTAGAATCGTTATGCTTATTTAAGAGTAATTATTTGAAATATTAGAAGCCACCGGCCCTAAGATGCGCGCCTCTATATCGTTTATCGCGTCGATAAAAAAATAAACTTTTCTAAACGGCACATTGTATCCTATTTTTTTTTTAATTAAGTCAATTCTAATTGCTTTTAAAAACGAATATAAGTACATCAAAGTAAGAAAAAACCTCTTGAATATGATAAAAAATACATTTGAAATTTTATCGATTGCCGCGATAAACGATATAGAGGCGCGCATCTTGGCCCGCTGGACAGTTTCAGGAGCTGATAGTAAGGGGCTCTTGTGTGCTCTTGTTACATTTGGTTTGTGCGATCAGTCCTTGAAAATGCTTGTTAAGTAATCAAGAAAAATTGATTCTTTTTCCTAAATTATTTATTCAAAGTTAACGCTTCATTATTAGTTGTCATTACTACTACCTTTAATAATATAATTTATCATTTAAGTAAAAAAAATACGATCATTAGATTTTTATAATAAATTTAGTTGTTTTCTCGCTGCCCGTGTGTTCGTTGTATGTTCGAATTAGTTAGTCAGTGTGGGTGCAAATATGGAACTGTGATAGCTGGGAAGCTTTGTGAATTTGCTACAATGTAAATAGTATAGTTGTAACGGTAATCTAAACTACCTGTAGCGATTAGGACATTTTGACGTTGATAAACAATGTATTAATGTAAATATCAATATTCCAACCTCATCGAAAAATTTATCGATTTCAAATATGAACAAGATAAAAAAAACAAATCATAAAAAAAATCTTTTGTTGGAATCAGTTGTAAAAAGTTTGGACTTTTGTAAATTAAGAATACATTACTCAAATATTATTTCTAGATATCTCTACAGCTAAAATACTATCTGGTTATCGTAAGGACGGACCTGTCACTATCACTGAGTGGTAAGAAAAGTATTATGCAATAATAAACTTTATTGACACGAAAAGAATGAATGAAAGACTTTCATCATCATCATCATCATTATCAGCCAAAGGACGTCCACTGCTGAACATGGCCTCCCCCACGGCTTTACACAATGACCGGTTGTGAGCGGTCTTCATCCAGTGCGATTCTGCGATCTGTCCATCTTGTCGGTGGACGTCCTACGCATGTACGCTTCGCTCTTTGAAGGACTTTATTCAGAACAAAAAAAAACAGAAAATAAAATTAAATTATATATTTTTTTAACAAAAAGAAATAAACGGACGAACGCGGGTGGGTAAGCGGGGAAGCGGAGGAACGTGGCATATTTGATAGATCCAATCTTACGATAACCGGGTAATAAAGCTCTTAATCAAAACATAAAAAATAATGAGATATCTACAAAAAAAAATTGTCCATACTCACTTAGTTATAAACTAAAAATTAAACCATGTAGTCTTCCAAATAGTGACCTAAAGTAATGGCATAGATCTCATTATTGCTTGACATCACCTATTCGAGTGCTTAGCTTATCCACTTAGGTATCAATCGCAAAATAGAGTCAATTTTAAAAAAGAAATGAAAATATTAAAAATTATACGGTAAATGTAAGTCACCAAATAGCAATAAAAATATGATGGCGCTACTGTACTATGTTGGGCTGGGTACAAAGTATGTATTTGAAAATTTTGATTTGCTAAACAGTCTGTCCCTGGATAAGGTTTCATGTGTGGCTCATAATATTTTTTTATTTTATCTAAATTTACCAACGATTCCGAAAGAAATCGTAATTTTTGCTCGGAGCGTCCTAGTAGAAAATGAAAATTAAATTGTACAATGGAAGCAAAAATATTGAAGCTAAATGATTTTATTCATTTGACTTTTTTGTTACATTTTACGTCTTTTTACACCTCTCCTATCCAGATTGGACTACCAGGGGCACACTGTATATCTAGGTGTGTCGAAAGAAGCGAACACTTTGATATAATACAGTAGTGCCATGATAAATTAATCAATTTATAAAAGTAAAATAGCAAGTTTCGTTTAAAAATTATTATAAAATCATCGTCGCAGAAGCAATTTTTGTACCGTCCAAACGTAGCCGCATTTGTTTCTTATTAAACACTGCATTTTAAAAAGGCTCCTTTATTACCTTCTTAAACTATTATATTATACACGGCTAGATTTTCTTGATTGTCCAAAGGACCACAGACTTAGCTTGTTTTTATTACTTATATTTTATAAAGCTAGGCCCAAAAGCGATTGAATTATTTTTCACATTTTACGAATGTTTTTTTTTTATCTAGTCATTAAGAAGTTATGTTAATCGTTCAAAAATCAACAAATTATTTACAAACACGACGTGTTGACATTCGTCGCAAATCTATTACTTAACAAAGGAGCCTTGTCAGTAAAATTAATTATACTCGGTGCCAGATATCGATACATAAAAGTTAGGTTACTATAATTGAGCCGCCCAGAAAATGCTATTTTGTCATTTTCAATTTTGACACAAAATGTATAAGAAAATTGTCAAAGTCAAAAAGTTTGAAATTTGTGTCAACATCGAAAACGTCATTATAGCATTATCTGGGCGGCTTAGTTGTAATTTATTATACTAGGCATGCCAACTTTCGTTTTTGAACGCGTACCAACATACTTATCTTATCAAAGAGAAAGGGATCGTCACGTTCTCATATCGTTTATAGGCAAACCGCTTCATTGAGACCTCGCCTGCGGGGCGGCGGGGTGCGGGGGGAGACGAGCGCGGCTAGTAAGTGGCGCGGGCGGGTGTTGCCGCGCCGCCCGCACCTCCCGCGCGCCCCTGTGCACTGCAGGCGAAGTCTCAATGAAGCGGTTTACCTATAGTGTCCAACACTTCTGTGCGTGGTTATCTGGCACAAACTTTACTATAAAATGTTAATTTCAAGCACTACTATAAGTCATAGTTTAGGTCACCGATAACACTCGATCGCCCGAGAGGCTAGTGTAGATCAACTGGGATAGAGAATGTATATTTTTGTCTAGAGCATTGTAACGGAATCAGAAAAATAAATGTAAGAGTTATTGCCAAAGTGTACTTGTTGTATTATTTTGACCAATACTTTCCACTTCACCTTAATTAGAACAGGTTTATGGTTAACATTTTAATTATTAGTTTTTAAAAACAAATTAGTTAATAGCTTATTAGTTTTTAGTAAGCAAGTGGGTATATCAAATAACTAGCAATTTAGATAGCAACTGAACCTTACTAGTGCATTTTAAAAGAAGATAACGCCATCTGTTATAAATTTTAGGAACTATATTATATCTAAGAAAGTATTTTTTCCGATTGACTGCTAAAGAATGCTCTAAACTCTAAATAAAGCATTAAGTATCAAATCTATAACTCACGGTGTGTTGCCAGCTGTTCCAGCGTTGCTTTACCAGCCGAGAGTAACTTATTGAAAGTATCTATTGGGGTAAAAAAAATAAACAATCAAATAAATCTAGATATTTATTCCTAACACTAATCTGTGACTTTATCAGCCTCCTCCCGTTCTTTCTGTCGATCGGCGTACAGCTGCGAGTGGCTGACAGCCGCATACAAGCTGAACAGTACGTGTAGCGCGCGCACCCGGTCGTCTAGCGTATCGCCCGCCACCTGGAATGACAAATAGCTAATATAATATAAATTATAATTTAACTTTACTACATATTGACGACGCGTTTGGTGTAGTGGTTAGCGCTCCTGACTACTATGCCGGCGTCGCGGGTTCGAATCCCGCAAGGGGCAAATGTTTGTGTGATGAGCACGAACATTTATACCTGAGTCATGGATGTTTATATGTATTTTAAGTATTTATGGGCGACGCCCCCGTAATATCGTTGTCTGGTATTCGTAGCACAAGGAAGAAAATTCCTTAGTTCGAAACCAAGACAATTGGTGTGTTGTCTGGCGCATATTTATTTATATTAACATGGGCACTTAAGGATTTGGCACACTGGTTGCGGTCTGTGGCAATTTTGTATGGACCGGACCGAGACCGCAACCGGCGTGCCAACAGCGGCAGGATTACCAGAATATAGTGGGGAGACTAGCGGGATGGGCTTCTCAATTAAAAGCTACGATATCCAGTGACGATCCTGTGACATGGTGAGTAAACGCCGCCATTAAATAAACGTTCCCTTGGTGTTGATTAGCAGCAACATCAGAACTATCAGAAGGCTGAAGATAATTTAACAGGTCATCATAAGAACTGATGATTTTCAAATGGCTGATCGAGTCATGGATACCTTACCATATACATTCAATGTCATTGAAGTAACATGGTATAAAATTACAAATCGATCGGACAACTAGAAACTACTTTCAAATGGATTGGACATCTAGAAAAGAGCTTATGATTTTCAAACGGCTGATCAGATTGTCATGAAACATGGCTAACAAAACTCAGGATAAAAATAAATGACACAAAAAAAACTAATCGAAAATCGGTTCATGCGTTTGGGCGCTACGATACCACAGTCTGACCCTCGCTTTACGCGTCGGGGGTTAAAAATAAATGACTTATGACTCCATACCGGTATGTCAAATAGTGCGCAGACAAGCTCGGCGTACTGCGAGAGCGTACAGTCCAACGTTGCGGGAGGGAAGCCGACTGAGTTGAGCGTTTCCTCCATTGATTCCGGCCACTCTTCCATCAGACTGTCAATGTCCGGCATTTTACTGGAAAAGGAAAGTTTTGTATTTAAATTAGAGTTCGTTCGGTGAACTTGAACTCTACTGTGGAATGAACTCGGATCAATCAATCAAGCTTTTATTTGCTGAGAATACAACATATAAAATAAGATAAAAATTAAACTAAAAAACGGTGCTCTGCAATCTGCACCCTTTGGTCATAGAAAGTAGGAATATAAAATGGGAGCGTGGCACGTGACGCCTCGATATGCACAAACAGAACTATCGCACGAAAATAAACATTGATGATTTCATTCTGACAAGCTGTGGTAAGTATACGGCTTTATAAATTTTAAAACGTGTTTCGAAAAGTTAAAAAATAAAACTAGTAGATATACCTTGTGTATGTGACAGTTGGGGCTGGTTTTGACAGGTGCAGCTCGCTAACGTCCTTTATCCACCTGTCGATCGCTTTCGTGTTCTTCTCCGCATTCTCAACTTTCTTCGTTAGCTGTAGTGTACACATTAGTGTACATAAAAAGAGAAGTTTAGGAATAAGTATAAATTTACTGCATCAGATAAAAGAGGTATTTGAGATCTTTTCATCTAAAGATTCGTGTAGTACATTCAAGGGTAAGATTCTCAATTCGATCAATAGATGGCGCGTCGCTCTAAAACTCATTCATTAAGTTGTGTGTGGGTGTGTGAGAAGTGTGAACTTACCACTGTTGATTTGGCACTGTTTGTCTTGGATATGGCTCTGAGTTGTAGATGCAGTAACGCGGATTCGCTTTGCTCGGCCGCTGGCTCATCCAGCACTGTTAGACCTGAAAAATATTGCATACACAAGTAAGAAACCAGATAAAACGACGCTCGATCTCGTTAATATGTCTATAGTTAAACATTGTGCAAGATATCAAGCGGTCAGACTATTTAATAAATTGCCAATTGATCTAAAATGCATTACTAATGTGATCCAATTTAAAAGCAGATTGAGGGCGTATCTTCTGGAAAATTGTTTTTATAGTGTAGAAGAATATGTTAATTCCAATTCGAATTGTAAGACATAATAATATTGGACTTTTGATAATATTTTTGAATAATTGACATTTTCTTTATTTCAATTTTTAACCTTTGACATGCTTTGATAATGTAATTTCATGATTTTGACATAATATATTAGAATGGTATGTTTATTAATTTGACATAGGTTTTTATTTGTAATTTTATTATTTTGATGTGGATATTTTGATTGTGAAGTTATTGCTTGAATTTTAATGTTATTAATTAGTTACATATTATTTTTAAATCTTAAATTAATTTCCAACACAATGTATTTTGTTAACAATGGAATAAATGACTTATGACTTATACACACTTGCCAAATTTAACAATGAGAAAACCTTCAATATTTCTTTTCAGATACGTTCAAAGATCTCCGTTCATTCATAACAAGTCAGGGCGTTAGCAATTGAGTCGTGCGGCCATAATGCCAGTAGAAATAGGAATAAGCAGCGCGCCGCTTTATCGTTAAGTGCAAGCAAGATATAGACATGACACTGACACGACTCAGTTCATAACACGTTGGCTATAATCACCCAGGTTGTCTATGTGTTCCAGCACGTGTTCTGGTAGTTGCTGCGCGCGCACGTTGCGCGCCGGCGGCGCCACTTTGATGAACGCGTCGATGTCGCCCACCGCCGGCACGTACTCCGGCACGAAAGGCTGCAACTTGAACTCTATGTCGATCTTCTGAGGGGTGTACCTGATCAAAAGGAGATAGATTCAATACTTTCTGAAGTTCTTCAATATCAATAGGTGTCGCTGATCAACAAATACCTAGGTTAAGGTTAACCATTACCATTTCATTATGAAACCCTTCTGTTATTGATAGTTAGATTTTGAGTTTGCTTGGTTAGGAATTGGAAATTTTCTGTCGTTACGATAAAGTTGACGAGAGGAGTGGCATATGCGAGAATCGAATTAGAGAGAGGATCGAATCATCTCTTACTTCCTATACTTTTCTACTACTTGAACTTTATGAAAAGGGATATGGCCAATCTGTTGAAATTAAGCAAAAACCAATTATTATTTGGTAGTGCTTTATTATGAAAATACTGGTATCATTACAACACGGAAATACCAGCTGGCAACACTCGTCACTATGGAGATCCCGCCATCTTTACTGTGTCTATCATCTCCTGTTTGCATCGTGTGTGTTCACTGTATTTTAATTAAGCTAGAGGCAGATTTCCCCCATTACTTATTATATTGAGTAGATAAATCCATGTGATAGGATCCAGACATTCTGCCTTCCAAGACACTAAGTATTTAAGGAATATACGTTCCGATATATTTCACTAAATCTCTGCATTTTTCTTTTCGCCCAGAATCCTAAAACCGACAGGTTATGGGCCCAGCCATGCTATCTCTATGCATTGTGCTGTATTTTCCTAAATACTTATTAGTATTTCAATTCTCTTCTCCCCTATGTAAAGTTCTGAAGTTGTGAATCTTTTCCAATCGGAAACTTTCATCATGACCTTCAAAATGGAAATACATATCCAATTCCATCACTTTATGAAGAGAAGTATTGTGCGTAGAAATATCAAATTCGCACCATATATCGAATAACCTGTGAAACGAATCCAATATTGCAAGAATCGGCGAAACAGAACATTGTCTCACGACCACGAGCATGGACGCGAGTTCACGTCCAACATACGCATGTCAAAAAGTTTGAGAGCCAGAGAGCTGTTGTTGATGTCAGCATTGATTAAGTAATCTACTACAGCAGATAAGTACAGATTAATTCAAGTTTCAATGGGAAACTGTGTGAGAAAACTGAAACATTCTATTAACCCAACGAGATGACAAGCAGTGCCGACCAAACATTCCTAGACAGAAGAAGCTTGTTGCTGAGATCTGTCACCCAAAGCACGGTAAAGCAGTGTTTGTTGCTCCTGACATAAGCATACTTTCAACCAAATTTTTTTTTCAGAAAGCGGAATGGGAAAACATTAAGTTCGGACACCATAAATCTATGATGGTGAAGAAGGAGAACAAGAAACTTTTCATGTGTATGAAAAGTGCAATCCAGTAAGCCAAAACTACCTGGTACTGTGAATGCTGTAAATAGAATTGTCGCAATGATATTACTAAAAACAGTGGTACTGATATTACAATAAACACACATGAAAGAATCAACAAGATTCAATGAAAACTAAGTCAGCATAATAACCTATGGATGAGACTGTAGGAAATCCCTGAACGGTAGAAGTGACTAACTGAGGGGGCGACTATGTGAAATGGCTTCACTATACCGAGGAGACATTTGTGTTTGACAATTAGGCTGCCAAGTACAGCTTCGCAAACAAAGTACAAATTACATACTTGCAAAATTCCAGCACATCCAACATACAACAGGGAAGTATATTTTAATAGTTCCTTGAAATGCAATTTATAACAAACAACTGTTTATACAAGTTGTATTCATTTCAGATACTAAATGTGAAAAATTCAACTGGTCACTGACTTGAGCACCTATGGCAACCTAGTGTGATTCTACTACAAGGCACCCTACAACCTACTTAACTTGTCAAGTATGTGTGAAAGAGACACAATAGAAATTCCATTATTATGCGACTCCCGGCAGTCGTTTGATACCTGACTGATTACAATACAAAGTATGGATTTGACCATCACCTTATATATAAAAATGAAACAAATCAGTAAGGATAACAATACTGATACAAGGTAAAACAATTCACCAATTAATCTACATTGATTGTAAAACTATACTCATTCAATATTATGATGATTATCATAAAGTGACTAAAAATTCAAATTATTGTATCAAAGATGAAGTCACATTATAATGTATTCACATTTTTTTTTATAAACTGTTCATCATGGTTCATTATTTGAATCCATAGATGCATATGAGTAAGCTTTAACTCAAAGTTAAATATGTTTTTGACACTACATGTTATTTAAATAAAATTGGGAGAAAGATTTACTATTTGATGTGATTTATGTAAGCATAAAAGTCACATGAAAGATTTAACTATATGTGTTATTTGATGGTGATCAAATTTTACTCACTACTGTATGCAATACAGTTCTACCTGATAATCTATAAATCAGATGTGTTATTTACTATTAAAGTTGTATTGCAAAAAGTGAGGCTTACAAATCGGAAGAATTGAAAAATGAAAGCAACTATTGAAATGTGTTTTGCCCTAATATTTTTTAATTTTCAGCATTGCAGTTTATAGTATTAACTGCTACCTATAAAACCTATGTTTTTTTTATTATGTAACAAAATGACACATAATATGTACAGGTTAATATTGAAAGTTTTCAATGATACTGTACTGCATTTAATTTATGTGTTAAAAGTGAGTGGTGAATATCATAAAATATAGGGTAAACATACTAGTAGGCCATGTTGTGTACTGAAGGCTATTATGAGGTATGACACCCTGAATATGATACTTATTTGTGAAACAGTGAGTGATTTCACAGAACACAAACTCAAAGTTTAAATGTTAATGGTGTAAATGTTACATCTAATTAATAATAAAGAATTGTATTATTCAATGTGTTGTTGTTATTAAAGTCACACTCTGAAAGGAATGAAAGTAAACATTTCAAAATTATGAGATGTGATGTGATGAACTGACCTCCAAGTCAGGCTGAATGAAACCTTCGGGTTGTGTTGTGATTATTTAAAATCTGATGAGTCTACTTCTGAAAACTTAAAAACAGATAGCTCGAAAATCAGATGAGTACAGGTGTCAAAGCCTAGTATGGTTTTTATACTTTACTTGTACTCAGTGTTGTGATTATTTAAAAAAATCTGATTAGTCTAGTTCTGAAAACTTGAAGACAGATAGCTATAAATTAGATAAGTACAGGCATCATAGCCTAGTATGGTTTCCATACTTTATTCATACTCAATTTGCAATATATTTACCTTATTGCACTGTGTTTTGTACAATTTATAAGTTGTAAAGTTTTAAATTTTATGTAAATGTGATGATTTGAAATCAGATTATTTAAAATCAGATAAATATAAATCTGATAATTAAGATTTAATAGAAATTATGATAACATAAAATCTGATAGTTCCGCAAGGGAAGGGACTTTAAATCAAATGAGATGAGTAAGTAAAATGAATATGACAAGGTTTTTAAATAATGATGGTAAGTAAATGAATATGACAAGGTTTCTAAATGATGATGGTAAGTAAATGAATATGACAAGGTTTTTTCTTATCCATTACACTTTAATTCAAAGGTAAACCTTAGCAAAAGTTATTTGTATGGAAAGTATAGTTGTTTGCATCTTTTTAGGTTTGCACATTTTATAAAGATGAATATTATTATTACAGATAAATGATGTAATGTATGTAGTGAAAGCACTGAAACACACTTTACGTTTAATCTATATATTTAAATAACAAAAACAGAGCTACACGATATTTCCATGTCATATTGACAGCTCGAGTAGGCAGGGGCACCATCATTCGCTTGTCTAGTGCCGTTCAATGCTCCTCAATTTTCTATTCGCTAACATTAGCTAGAAATATTAGCAAAATATTGTGGTTATAATTACACTTTGTAAAAAGCAACTATGTTATGTGCCAACTGGTTCTAGCTTGTGCAGACCAGCAAGCACTAGATCATTATAAAATGTTATTTCAAATGTTTAATTCAAATAATTTATTTAAAAACATGGTCAAATGATATAATAATCATTTGCTTGAATTAACTTGACACTGCCTATTTAAAACTATGTCACATGTCACTTTAAATCAAAGTTCATACATGCATAGAAAATATTGATAGAGAAGTATGGTAAACTGTAATCAAACTAAAACAGATATAGATATAGAATCATACCATGAAACTCTCAGTAAGGTCTGAGAAATATACACCTAACCTAATTGTTTCTTTTAGTTATTGTATGTTATAGTATGAACACACCAAAAATTTGTGTGTGTATTTTTGAGTAGACTAAACAAAAATATAATAAATTGTGTCAGTCTGAAAATGCACATAAATATTTAAAATTACATATTACATATACTAACAAAAGGTGTAATGAATAAAGTGTGAATATTTTAAGTTACCTAACCACACAAAACAAAATAATGTAGCCTTAATCTTTTATATCCAGAATCGGCTAGGCCGATTGTGATACAAACAATTGAAAAGGTTGTACTGTTGTTATTTTTTTTTGAATGGATGTAATCTACATGATAATCTTGATACATTTACTGTATAATGATTTCTTTGCCTTGAGCAAAGTGTATGGAATTATAAATTAAGTTCAAGAATTGAATCTGTAAAAGAGATATTGTTTTTGTCTCAAACAGTATACTAATTGAACTTCATATTTCTATGTTCATTTTTCAAGAAAAATGAATGGTGTTAGTTCAAAAACTGAATCTGAGAAGGAAGAGACAATCTGATGTGAGTCTAAAAAGGTATAAACTAAATTTGTTGTTTCTGTTTATTTATAAGGAAAATTGATGGGTCAGTATGTATAATCAATATTACAATTATAAAACATTGATATTTAATATTTTATGACAACAATGTGAAATCGATGTAATAAAATTGTATTAGTTGAACCTTTACTGCTAAGTAAAGAAAAGAGATAAAAGTAATTTATGTTTGTAATACTAAACTTGTATAATTGTTATAAAGATACTTTGCCTAGATCAAAGTTATTTTAAGATATGGTCTGATTAGGTTTTACTGGGTTTCCCTAATCCTTGCAATAAATGTTGGACCATGCATGATTGAATGTAATTTTTCCCAGGAGAAGACTTGGAAGGTTTTAATGTTCTGGTTAGTCAGGAAACTATGATTGTAAATAAAATAATAATTACTTTTTGAGGGGGCGTGTTGAAATTAAGCAAAAACCAATTATTATTTGGTAGTGCTTTATTATGAAAATACTGGTATCATTACAACACGGAAATACCAGCTGGCAACACTCGTCACTATGGAGATCCCGCCATCTTTACTGTGTCTATCATCTCCTGTTTGCATCGTGTGTGTTCACTGTATTTTAATTAAGCTAGAGGCAGATTTCCCCCATTACTTATTATATTGAGTAGATAAATCCATGTGATAGGATCCAGACATTCTGCCTTCCAAGACACTAAGTATTTAAGGAATATACGTTCCGATATATTTCACTAAATCTCTGCATTTTTCTTTTCGCCCAGAATCCTAAAACCGACACAATCTTATAAATTTGACATTACGATAGGTAGGCAGAACAGTAGCCTCACTCCCGATTTAAATAGTGACGGATCAGGCAAGAAAAACAGCCATTTTGTACGATGAAGGGCAAAAAACTATTGAAAATTCATGGTACAAGTAGGTTACTCCCAATGAGAGGTAATGAACCTTAGCAATTAGCTCAAAATAAATAATACGGGACACTGCCAACTTCCTTCAATCAACATTGACTGGTGAAATGTAGGTAAGTGGCGTAACTAAAAGTAACTGATCTTTACACCGGCATCGGGCTAATTATCTGAAGCTGACATTTAACTGACCAGAAACTAACTATAACTCAATTATTAGCACAAGGTTAGACGAAAAGCTGCACACAGTACAGTAGGTCCATGAAAAGTTTATCAATTTAGATAGAAATTCAAAATCAATCCTATTGATTTTGTGATAATACACTGCATTTTTTCTGGGAAAGAACGCAAGGCAAGTCAGCAAACATTTAAGTTAGTTTGTCAGAAACCTATTAATAGATTTGTACTACTAGGTAGGCAGGCACTGAATTGAACTGATGGCCGTTGGGGCAGACAAGTTCTAGATTGGCGACCCCTTGACTAAAGAAGCATCATAGGACGTCCACTGACAAGATGGACAGACGACCTTATAAAGATCGCTGGATCACACTGGATGCAGACCACTTGTAATCAGTCGCTGTGGAAAATGAGGTAGGCCTATGTTCAGCAGTGGACGTCCTTTGGATGATAATGATGATGATTACTAGACAGGGAATTTAGGTAGGTTTAAGAATTCAATTGGATATTGCATCATCTCAAGATAATACTTATACTCAGTTTCAACTTGGTGTACGTACAGAGTACCTATCTACATTGTTTGCAACTGTTTTTAGGACTATAATGTTCATTCATACACAGCATGTTCCGTCGTATTTTATTTAAAACCACGTGTACTGAGCCCATTCACATTATGTCTAGACCGTGGGCGTTTACACCCACTACCCTGACGATACCACTGTCAATGACCAGAATTAATAAATAGACCAATAAAATTAAATGTACAACCGCGACCTATTTATGCTAATACTCGATCAGAATACTCTTGTAAACAGCATGGATTTCATCTAAATGTGTTGAAATATCGTCATTTCAACAGTTCGTTAATTAAATGTAAACGTTGGCGCGGTTTTAATAGAATTAAATCTGCTATATGTATTTATTTCGGAATTAAAGTTATAGGTCATTGTGAACTGTAATTCGTCTTTATTGGTAATTTGAAACATTGATCCAGGCAGTTATAGGTCTATTCAATACTAGCACACAAAATCCTAATTATTTTTAAGCTAAGGTATCTGTTATTTATCATGACGTCCAAATCATCCAACATTCATTAGTCACAAGCTCTAAGCAGTAGGTTAGATGTTTTGTGATTGCAATAATATTGAAACCAATTCATGTAACATCTAAGTACTTATTTATTTATATTTTATTGCACAGCCAAAATATGTACAAAAGGTAAACTTAAGGCCTTAGGGCATTCTCTACTAGTCATACCTTTGGGCTAAGCAGAAATGATTGTGGGCGGTGCTACAAAAAAATAATATTACTTATTACAATAACTTAAACTTAAACTTAGGTGTCGATATAACGGTATGATCAATCGATTCATAAGAAAGCCATAACGGTAACACGAATAAATGCAGGAAACAGACAAAGTAATCGGTACGGAATATTCATAGGCATCTGAGCACGCAATCAAAATTCATTTATTCACTATCGCTGAATGCAGCTATTCACATCCGATGCCGATGACGGGAGATATTGTTCTCGTAATTACACTACACTACACTGAAATCTTAACGTTTCAAATCTTTATTGTGTATGTACTCAGTTCGTATTTTCGGTAAATAAAATGGTCGTTCCCTTGTTTTAATTGAATTGTACGAGTATGTCCTTCGAGGCAGATTAAAAAGTAAAGTTAGCATATAAGCATCCCACTGCTGGGCAAAGGCCTTACCTCAAATGTGAGGTAGTATGAGCCATACTCCACCACGCGGGCTCAGTGCGGATTGGCGGAGGGGTGTTTGCGAGGCAAGCGACCAACCTTGCTGTCAGATTTTTATCAAGCCGCCCATACATAGGGCCTCTAACTAGGCTTAACGACTAATACCAATCGATATTAGCCGGGACCAACGGCTTAACGTGCCTTCCGAAGCACAGAGATGCTCGTGATGTACGTCACTTATATGGTCGGAATGGTCACCCATCCAAACACCGACCGCGCCGAAAGTTGCTTAACTTCGGTATTACTACCAAAGCGCTGCCACCACTGCGCTACGAGCACCTCTTAATACAATTAATAACAACGAGGCAGATCAATACAATTAAATTGATAAGTTAATCATTGGTCCTTCGAGTCGGAGCTATAAATTCGTTGTCTCGTTTAGCTGATCTCTGTTGAGATCGGCTACTAACACCGATATCAATGCGTAGTCGACTCACTCTATGACTAAATATAAGAACAAAAATCTTGGTCCTTCAAGCTTATTTACTATTCACTTCATAATGTACTGGAAAAGTTCTCCATCTAGGGTGGCACTTCCAGATCCCTGGGAGTGCTTCGTCTAGTACACACCCTTTGCCGGTTTAACTACTTATACAAACAAAACTGTTAGTACTTCGAACCGGATCATTGTAAATAGTACTTACTCACTACATAATGTACTGGAATACGTGCTCCACCTAGGGCGGACCTTCAGATCCTAGAAGTGCTTGAACTTGGTTGAAACAAAGCCGTTGGTCCTTCGAGCCGGATCATACTCACTTCATGATGTACTGGAACTCGTTATCCATCTCAGAAGGCACCTTCAGATCCTGGAAGTGTGAAGTCATACGCGCCTTCCGCAGGTATGACTACGACAAAGCTCTTGGTCCTTCGAGCTGGATCATACTCACCTAAAATTTTACAAATAAACTTTTGAGTTTGAGTTTGAGTTTGATGTACTGGAACACGTCCTCGTCACGTCACGTCGTATACGTCGTCACGTCACGTTCTATATCTCAAGCGACACATTCAGATCCTGAAAGTGTGAAGTCATACGCGCCTTCCGCGGGTATTACTACAAAAAAGTTCTTGGTCCTTCGAGCCAGATCATTCTCACTTCATGATGTACTGGACCACGTTCTATATCTCAAGCGACACATTCAGATCCTGAAAGTGTGAAGTCATACGCGCCTTCCGCAGGTATTACTACAAAAAAGTTCTTGGTCCTTCGAGCCGGATCATACTCACTTCATAATGTACTGGAACACGTTCTCCATGTCGGGAGGCACCTTCAAATCCTGAAAGTGCTTGGGGTCGTACGCGCCCTCCGCAGGTATGACGACGCCTGCGCCGCCGCGCTTGCGACCGCTGCCCAATACTGGATCTGGCTTCTCGCCTTCTACGTCGCCGCTGTCTGATTCTGTAAGGAATAAATATACCCACTATTTAGCCGATTGTCTTTTACGTTAATTCAGTTTAGCTAGCTTAGTAAGCCAGCTCTTTGTATATGTTACGTGTTTGCGCTGGACGCACTTAGTTAAGGTGACGATAGACGATCGGCTTTTGCTACCACAAAGACTGATGATTGAGCCATTAATCAGGAGTTAAGGTAGGTACGGAAAAAGCTCTGCTAAAGTACTTAGCATTATAGCAATACCTACCCTACCCGTATTATAAAACTAGGTACTAAGTTTCAACATTTGACTCATCCTATCTTATGCTGACGATAAATTAGGTCTGTATATCTGGTTGTCTCACCAAGAAGATTTTTATTTGGCAAGCTAAAAACCTCCTTGAGTCAGCAAATAATTAGTAGAATACCCGTTTTGATTGCACTTTAGAAGGTAATAATAACCGGCAAATAGATTGTAAGTAAACCCAGAATGGGTCATTTAAGTTCTACGAGTATCCTTGATGCAACAAAACATTCAGTTAGATGACATCGCATGTTCGGTGCAACTGCATTCGAAATAGTTATTTTAGTTATTGGCTGCTAATAAATAATACAAAGTATGATCGCTTTCAACGTTTTGGCAGACAAGGCCACAAGCCATTTATTATTAGTCCACTTCGATTTACCACGGTCTTCGCCGTTGGAAGATCGAAGGTTTCGCTGACGAAAACAAAAGTTCAGGGTTACCAATAAAAATTCATACGAACACGGAACAGTTGCAGTTTGCAGACTTGCAGAAACCCAGTGTGCAGTATAGAGAAGCTATGCCAAGAAAAAAATGTGTCACGTGGTCAGTTCCATATGCTATATTAATATTTAATGCCTAAACCTACTTCTACCATGATAAAACCTAGTGGATGAAAAATAATATGAATGAAAATAAAATTGACATTTACCGGAATTTGAAGAATCAGATATTTTGGCCGGACGTTTTGATCTTGCAGTGCTTTCTATTGGTGGTTCTTTCTGTATTTCTGGAGGTTTTATCGGCGGCTCAGGGTTTCTCTCTGGGGACTAAAATAAAACGGTGTCGATTACAAACCACAACTCGATCGAGTGAGCGATACAAGCACGTGTCGGTATACCATTCGCATATCAAATGATTCATCTTTTAGCCGCTCAGAAAATGCTATTTTGACCTTTTCAATTTTGACAGAAAATGTAGGTATAGGAAAATTGACAAAGTCAGGACTTTCTATAGGTACATTTTGTGTAGCATTCTCTGAGCAGCCAAATTATAGTAGTCTAATTGTGGTCTAATTACACAGAGAATTTGCACGCGGCTTTTTTATTGAAATTTTAATCCCTCTTATTAGCAAGGTGTCGATGTCGAGCGTAGAGAAAGTGATCGCTTGACGCCTGTCAGCATTTATCAGTGCCATGAACATTGTTTCTTTTCTCAAGATTTATAAGCAAGCTAGTTTATTTACTAATCAAAAAGGCCGTACATTGTAAGCGGCTTAGATACCAGTCTGCGTATGCGCATGCAAGAGAGAATTTTGTAAAATTTTACTGATTTATTGAACTGGGAGGATCTTTGACCTTACATTTCCTATACAAATAGGACTAACTTACATCGTTACATTTCACGTACTATTTAAATAATATGAACCGGATAACTATACCTTGACCTTATTTTACAGTCGGTCTGTCCGTTATTTTTATTGATACGGTGCTTCATAGATAGAACGATCGCATTAATAACTCCTGACCACGCAGGTGGACGCTGACCGCATACTAAACATTACTTTTTATATGCGAATAGCCAAGAGTTATGAGATTTATTGATAAATTCGCTCATATAAAACAAGACACATGAAAGATCTTTAGGTACACAAGATCAGCGATAAAAGTTCATAATTTATTTAACTTTGATTGCCATCTAACAATCAAGAACATACATTACAGACAGTGAGCTATTCTGTTACAGTAGTTCAATGGTTTTACAGATTAATAATTTAACGTGTAGTGTCGGTTGTCGCTTCGCTGTATTATGGGTCAAAGTGTATCCTTAAGGGGTTTTGAATCAAGGGATACTACACTATAATGGATCCAAGTCCATGGATGGAGTATCTAGGTAATATGGGTCTAAATGGTGGGCAAGTTGTAGGTACTTGTAAAAATAGCCATAAAAAAAGGTTACAGGCTATGTCAGGTATAGAAACCATTACTTTGAATATATGAACTCACCTCATCTTCACCAGAAATGTTGTCCAAGAACTTCTCAGGCTCTGAATCAGAATCGCTGTCGGAATCGAAATCGTGCCGCGCGGTGTGCCTCACCGGGGGGTTGAATTTCGACATGGCGCTTCTCACCACCTCCTCCTCATCAGATTCCGCTGGGCTTTCAATCTCACGCGCGTTCAGCACCGGCACGGTCTCGTCATACATCCCTCGGGCATAATCAGATACGCAAATACTCGTCCTATCGCTACTCGTGGTGACAGTAAACGTCTGGCAATGTTTGTCACTCGTTGCCATGGCGACCATGTGGACGCAGCGCCGGCCGCCTCGGGTGCACCTCTCAGGAGAATAGCCCAAAGGCATGGTAAACATTCGCCTGTCCCCCATTTAGTGGCGAGTTCGTTCACCTTTGAAGTTTTTTGCTTGCAACCATGGTACAGAGTGGCACTGCCACGACGCTATATCTTCAGTTTGTTTATATGCTACCGATACAGATATAGACGATCGTCTATCGTTCAGACGATTCTATGGAGCTATTTATAGTAATGCAAACAAAAGAAAGGGAGCTGGAAATAGATAAACAACGGCCATAACAAGCGGAATGCAATGCGGATGCTCCTTTGGTTTCAGTAAAGAAACTACTTTATGTGGAGTTAAAATAAAAGATGGATTTCTGAAAAACGTCAACTTTATTAACTAAAATATTAAGTTTGTTTCTGTTATGTTATGTCTATATGATACAAAAATAGTTGATTGAACAACTCGTGCGCTAAAACATGTGCCTTGATATGTAACCGACAATAAAATAATGTTTTCAAAAATTAGAATGTGGTCAACGGTACCAAAGCGTTCATGAGTAGGTATGCGGAGATCGTAAAAGTGTGGGAAAATGAGATACAATGTCAATGAGATAACTAAAATAGTCAGCATATTTCGAGAATGATACTAAAACTACACTCGTCAAACTTTAGGAAACAAGTCCAAGTGATATTACCAAAATACTTAACGTGATTAAGGTCGTAGCCAAGTACAAAATTTTTATATTAAAAATTCGAAAAATAATAAATGCACTTGGTGTAACACGAGCCCTCTTTTAGATATAAAATACATGTGCAATATAAAATACTACCTAACATAGAAAATAATATGCCTAACTATTGAAGATAACTCGCAATTTTTGAACAACAATCTACAAATATATTCAACTAAATGTCAATACATGATCTCAAAAATATTTCGATTGGTACAGGTAAAACTATGTCTGACAAAATAAATATTTGTATGTACTATGCATTTCCTTTATACAACAGTTTATCATGAAAATATAAATTTAATTATGCACACATTAATATGTTCCGCAAGTGCAGATAAACAATGATTCTAACTGTAACTGTTCACACATTAAGATTATGTCCAGCATAATGAAAAATGTGCGAAAGTGAAAACTACGATACGAAATTTCAACCGACATGATATCAACAAGTAGGTAATACAAATGAGAACGAGTAAGACGATTTTACAATTCAAGTTTTTATCACAATTTGCAGTCTTCAATTACGAACAGGAATTATTCAATTAGGCACTTGGTGATTTGGCACATGCGATACAGAGACCTGTTGGGACTTAATGCACTTATCAACAGATAAGCGCACAAGCAACAGGCCCGGAAATATCAGTCTAGATCACAGACACTATAAAACAAAGCAAATGTATAGATACGCCTAAAATTAGTTCAGCCGACTTTGTTGATGAGTTCATCGCATATAGCGGTCAACTCCTCGTTGGCTTTAGTTTTCTGCGCGAGCGTCTCTTCCAAGGAGGTGATGTGGAGATCCTTCCGCTTGATCATGGCGTTTAGTTTCAGAACCTCGGCCTCGTGCGACCGATTCATCTTCTCCAATTCTTGATTAGCATGGTTCAATTTCGATGTCGCGTGCTGTTTCAAGAGCTCGTAATTCGACTGCATCTTTGTCAAGTTTTCCTCAAATTCTTTGATAGATTTCTTGTAAGCGTCTTCATTGGCCTTGCAAGTCAGAATGATTTGCTTGCTCTTCTCGTACTTGCTGTGCAGGTCGTTGAACGACACCTCCATGCTCGCTAAGTGAGCCGTCTGCTCGTCTCTCTCTTTGATTAATCGTATTCTCTCTTCATTATTCCGTTTCTTGTCTTGCTCGGTTTCTGCTATCAAGCTCGCAATCGTTCTCTCATATTCTTCGACTACGGCCGCCATACTTTTATTGATTTTTGTCTTTTCTGTTAGTTTCTCGTTTAAATTATTTATCTTTCGCAATCGATCTTGGCTTTCCGATTCCAAAATTCTCATTTGGGATTCCATACTCGACAGTCTATCTTTCAGCTCTTTGCTCTCGGTTCTCAAGTTGTAAACGTTTATTTCTTTTTCCGCGAGCAGCTCTCTGAGCTGTGTCAGAGCCAGGTCAGCCTCATTTTGTTCCCGGCTCATATGTGTTACTGTCGTGTCATGGCCAACTAGAGAGTTATTTGCACTTAACGAGAGAAGTCTGTCAATAACAGCTATGGCAGGAGAAGTGAATGTAATAGAACGCCTATTCGAGCTCGGGGGAGTCGAGGTTCTATGTCTAGGAGTGACGATAGGGTTCACTGCCGGAGTTACTACCATCATTGGTTTGGAAACAGTGACATTAAAATCATCAGTGCTCTCTTCCGCAAGACTGCTGCTACTCTTGGCTACTTCTTGCGTTGTGTTGATAGCTGATGGCCCAGCAATAGATTTATCGAAAGTGGCATCTATTTGAGCTGCCACAGACATCTTTTTAGGAGTGCTTTGTCTCTTTTTTAACGCTGCGAGAACGCCATCACTTGACATTCTCTTTGCAAATAGAGGATCAAATTTGAGGAATAGGCTTTCTTTCCCGCTGTCAGTAACGACGTTGCTCTTATTCTGGTTTAGTAAAAATTCAAATGCCTCCGCGTCGATAAATAGTTCACCACCATCGACATTTTCTTCAGGATTCTGTACTGGTAATTCTGAAAACTGCATCATGTCAACGTCTTCGCCATCAAAGTCAGACATTTTGTCATCATTGTTCAAGTCAGCTTCCAAAAAAGGCCCTTCTATGGTATCTTCGTCCTCAGTGTGAACTTCTCTGACAGTAAGGTCTTTTTCGTCAGTTGCTTTTGAGGAACAAGTTGTATTACTAAGATTTGCGTATTCTTTTTCACCAAATGTACCTGAAATTTTTGCTTCAACTTCTTTGTTTAATGCATACTCATCTGTGCAAACTTCTGTAAAAGTGGAATCTGATTGTAATTTCTGTGTGGTATCAGAAGAGCAGGCATTTTCTTGTGTGGTATTTAAGTAAACAGTCGCGTTCAAAGTTGGCGGTGGCGACAGACTCATTTTTGATTTAGTTTCAAATGGGTTTTCGGTAAATGTAGCGTCAGATTTCGGTGAAGTCTCAGAATTGAAGACCTGTGTAGCATTCAAAGAAGTGCTTGCGTTTATGTGAGGTGGAGGCGATTGACGCATTTTAGATTTGTTTTCAAATGGGTTTTCCGTAAAAGTAACGTCCGATTTGACTGCATTAGAAGCTGAGGGGAGTTCCTGAGTAGCGTTTAAGCTAACACTTGCGTTTAAGCTTTGGGTAGGAGACTGACCCATCCTAGATTTAGTCACAAAAGGATTGAAATTCATGTCATCTATTTCAGGCAAATTGAATACGTTTCTACTTCCTTCACTTGACGACGTACCAGCTGAATAATACGTCGATTGCTCCGATGATGATGTATTTTTAGTTTCAATTGATACGGCATTTAGAATCTCTTCCGCTGATTTGTTCCCATCTGTCATAACTTCCATTGCCGTGTCTATGTCACGGACATCAACAGATTTCAGCTCCTTTACAAGATCTGGGCTGGTAGAATGTTGTAGCGCGATTTCTAAAGGAGTTTCTTTTTCGAAATGTTCTGGAGACACCAGTTTTAATTCAGAAGATTCGTCTTGTTGGTTTTCTTGAGTCTGATTATCTTTAACTTCTATTATTGCATTTGCTGGAGGTTCATCGACTTCAATATTAGATTGAGTTTTTGGCACATTCACAGATCCAGAAAAAGTAGAGTTCATTTTCTTTTTAGGCATAGATTTCTTCCTTTCAGGTTGTGATTTTCTCCTATTTTTATTAACATCTCTTTGCGGAGGTTTCCCGGCAAAGGTCGTATCTACTTCTTTTGAGAGCTTATCTGGAGTGTCTGGTGTAGGAGACGTTCTTATCTTAGTTTTGGTTGCAAATGGGTCATCAATTTCATCAAAATTGAAGTTGTAGCCTTTGGAAACAATTTTAGGCGAAGAAGGCGGAGTCACTACTACTTTAGTTCTAGTGGCAAACGGATTTTCTATTTCTTCTAAATTCAGTGGCGCTGGAACTTCCATATCAGCAGCTAGTGATACGTAAGGACTGTTATTTTCAGATAATATTATTTCCTCATCTTTTTCTACTTCCTCCACAACTTCATCATTTACTGTATCCACTACTTCTATATTTTTGTTAGTTACAATTTCAGGCATTACTAATTCGGCTGCTGAATCGGTGTCTATTTTATTTTGAAGGACAGATGTTTCCTCAGAGGGTACCATAGGAGTTTCTGTGATTTCTATTTTTTCAGTACACAAATCGGTTTCCGCTACTTCTTCTGACTTTATAGGTATAACATCTGTTCCCAACTGAATAATGCCTTTTCCATCTTCTGTGATTGGTTTTTCTAGAATTATATCATTAATAACAGTATTTTCATCCAAAATATCTTTTTGAGATTCATTAATTAGTTGTCCTTCATTGATGAGATTCGGCATACAAGCTATTTGGTTCATAGAAAAATTGTCTGCTATAATAATTTCGGATTCATTTGCTTGTTGAATTTCTTCTCTTGTAGTTAGAGGGTTATTAACTGATTCAACCAATTGCACTGTTTCATTGACATCTTTCTCGATTATTTTGTCTTGGTCTGTAGTTACGTCTATAGTACGTTCTAGTGCAATACAGTCAATTTGAACTGTTTTATCCAAGATGTCCTTACATTGCTCTGCAGTGATATCTACCCTTTGAGATTTATATTCAGTATTTTCTTGCAATACTCCATCCATAGCTTGTAAATCTGATACAATATCATTGATATCCATTGGTTCATTTATTGGTAGCATTTCAACAACTTGTTTTACTTCTTCTTGTACTGGACAGTGACAAATAAATGAAGAATTATTCACACTACTTGCTACCTTATCATCACTCAATGGTTCAATGTGATGTGAAGTATTTTCACTATTAATTGCAGTAAGATCTTTAATTGCAACATGATCATTAATTATGTTATTTACATCTGTTGATTTGGCTGATTCAGTTGGCATGTTTTCAACTTGGTCCACATTTTTCAAACCAGCAGCAGTTTCATCAGGAGATACTGAACTAACTGAGACTTCTTCAACTAAAATTACAGCGGCGATAGATTTTTCGTTCTCCATGTCTTCATCATCTGGTAAGGGGACATTAGCAGGCACAATTTCTTCGATCATGGATTCATTTGGTACTGGGACTTCCTTGACAACATTTGTATTGTTAGTAATATCGAGTACAGATAGAACATTCTCAGTTGCTAGGTCTAGGCTTGATGAATCTGGTACTACTACATTGCAAGCTTCAGGAGCCTCTATGTTGTCAGTAGAAGTTGTGGATTCAAGTTCAACAACTGCAGATATTTCTTTAGTTTCAATTGTTTTATTTTCATGGTTCTCATTATAATCAGGTTGTACTTCTTTGTCACTATAAACATTATCAAGTACATTTGGGGTGTCAAAAGTAGCATCTAAAGGAATGTCGATTTCAGGTTTGACATTTGACTCTGTTATGACAGCAATGTCACAGTCAATATTAACACTGGTGTTTGATTCATAGGTTTCTTGCTTAGTGTCACTTAAAATATTTGTAGTATTTACAGAGTATTCTTCTTCAATATGTTTTGTTTCTGGTTCACTGTTTACTTGAGAAATGTCTGTTTCTTCATTTAAAGATGTGGTTACTTCAGGAACCTGGCATTCTGATACACCATCTTCAGTAACTGATGGATATTCAATTTTTATTGCAGTTTCTGTGTTTGTGCTAGAATCTTCCGCATCTATAGCAGAAACCATATCAGTTACTGTACCAGTAAGCTTACTTTTATTATCAACTTTGTTTACTGAACCAATTACATTAGATTCTATCTTATCATTAGTAAATGTTGTCTCACAATCAACAAATTCTACATCAGACTCATTACCATGTAATGCTTCTGCTTGTAATTCTGTAACTGTTCTGTTTTTGAACATAGAATCATTACACGATATATCCATGTATTCAACAGTTGAGTTAAAATCTGTATCAATTTTATCTATCTCAGCACTTTTTGCTGTTTCTTTGCCAGAACTGCCTTGTTGAAAAAACAATTTATGAATAGGTATCTTTTCTTCACTGAAAAGTATTGTTGTCTCATCTTTCCACAGTAATTCTCTTTCCAAATCCTCATTGAATACAAGACTTTCTTTGAGTGGGCTGCTCCGTTTTGACAAATTACTTTCCTTGTGTTTGTTTACAGCTAATGGTGTGGAAGCCAAGACTGCAGAGGCATCAGGCTGTAAGCTGGAATCAGGTGTGACTTCTGCTAGATTCATAGACTGTTTCATTGCACCATCTGCACTGTCAGACGGTGGTATCGGACTTTGTGATGACCGGAACATGTTCAAAACACTCTTCAATCCACGCATGATTGGAGAACCACCATCATTTCTGGGAATATCTTTTGTCGGTGTGGTCGCTTCAGGTGTTTGAGCTGTTGATGATGATGAACTTGGTAATGACATATTCTCATCAGCATCGTGGCTTCCGGTAATGGTAACAGTGACGTTACTATCAGTGACAGAGGTAGTGTCCAAAGGTCTTAGTATAGCTGCATTTCTGTTGCTGTCCACAAATTGTTCGGATAAAATTGATTTAAGAGGTAATTGTTTTACAGTTTTATTTGAAACTTCTCCTTTAGGAATTGCCGAATGAAGTGAGCGAGTAAGATTTGAATTTATGTTGTCATCACCAGACTCAAGACTCCTGTTGTCATTACAATTTGCAGTAAAACTTTTCGACATGGGAGATGAGGCAGGCGTAATGGAATACCTTAATTTCATGTTTAACTCAGACACATCCAATTCTTCATATCCCTTCTCCGTGCAAGGTGTTCTTGGATAAACATTGCTATGATGAATACTATTTTCCTTGTTATCAAAGTCACTTTCAATGTCTATGTCCATCGGCTCTACGTTGTGAGCCATTTCACTGGTTTTTTAACACTACACCACGCAAATAATTTATCTTGATCACTTTCCTGTCCGCCAGCCTGGCGGAGCGGCCACTACACTCGATATCTTCGCCGCGACGCAATCTGGAGTGAGATACAAAGAAAAAATCAGTCCAATGTTTACAGTTAGCCGATTTCAGAGAGTTTCACTGCGATTTCTAATACGTAACATAATCAACGACGCGATATGTATGTCATTATAAACAAAAATGTCTGAACACGCAACTCACTGTGGATATCTATTTTTAACCTTTTTGTGGTGCACGCTGTTCGCTGCTCGTTTTATGTAACGCGCCCGAGGGAATGTTGCCAAAAAGCTGTAGAAGCGGTCAACTCCAACACAAATACGCGCTAAGCCGCTACAAAACCGTTTGAAATCCGGTAACTTTTTTTAATTCAAACTGTCAACCTCCAACTCCCGTCAAATGAAGTAGTGCTGTCAAATATAAAAACGAGGTCTTTTTCATAGTACACTAATGCGTTGACTTATTAAAAAAAAAGGGAAAGCAGTTTTTTGACTGCGTTCTTTTTGATATGTGATGAATGAGAATTGTGATGTATGTAAAAATCGATAAAAAAAAAACAACTAACGTGTTGCTCGTATAGATGGGCGCCTACCCGGATATAAACCCAGCCACTGGATAAATATCCAATCCACGCTATTTTAACCCACCCGATTTCAATTGATACCGGGTATAAATTAAAGCCTGTTTATAAAAATTAAATGAAATATTTTTATTGAAGTTTGTCACTTTTATGGTGCGATTCAATTTCTTTTCAAGTAGTTTATAATACTGAACTATAAAAATGGTATATTTTTATTTAAATCCAATAAAAACTGTCATTTAGTTGCAAATAAAGTGCGTACATGTATTTTGGCAATCCCAAAGGGGAAGAGGGAGACTGTGTAAGGTTAAACAGTTTTACAGGACAAATTTTTATTCAGTGCAGTACATTATGCGTATTTATATATCTAAGAACTAATTACGAACTAATTTTATAAATATACACATATAATGTGGTTGAAATTTAAGAAAGCTTATCGACAACTTTTACTGCAATAATGCAGCCTAACGTATCGATGTGTAAGCTTTAAAGCAATTTATGAAAGGTCAGGTCAAAGAGTTATTCTGAAAATACTACGAGAGTATTCAACACATTAAAAAGAAAATGAAGTGCACAGTAAATTCATTACTTGTCAGCTCTACGATCACACAATCGTATATTCCCAGTCGCCCCCTCGGGGATTGCCACCGGAGGCAAATGGGAATGAAAATTCCCTGCCGCCTCCGGCGGTGACTGGGAAGTCATTGCCCCCACTTCAGTTTCGCTGTACATTGCTTGCTCCATTGTAGAGAATAAATGGATGACGCAACTTATTCTAAATCTGCCTCTAAATTGACGATATCATTCAAATAAAGTTTCCAACGTTCGGTGTAGTTATTTTACCTAATAAAATTTGTGATTATTAGGATTATTAAAATTAAAAAGGAAAAATAAAAGTACAAAGTGCATCGAAGTATTTTTTTATTTTGATTTCGATTTGTGTCACAGATAATCAGACACTTATAGCTTATAGACAATAATTAAATAAGTAAAGTTATACAGAGTACCTAATCATTGACTTAAGAAATACGTAGTATAAGCAAATCTGTAAATATTTATATTCATAGATACCAGATTTTTTTATTGTGGTCAAATTTACCATTTGTTTAACCTTTTTTGTGGGTGTTACCCAAATATCTATATCAAGTAAATTCATTATTGGCTGTAAGTTTAGAATGTAAGATTAGCTTACTTTTTGTAATAAGAGCTGTGAATTTTATAGAAAAAAATTAAAAAAAGTATATTTTTCTGGAATACTTAATATTTAAAATTAGTCATAAATGTGAATTACAGATAATTCCAGCAATAACAATATAAACAGTTTTGTGCTATAGATAAAAATAACTATTAAATAATTTTAACAAAATTGGAATAAAAATATTCTAGTACCATTAAATCACAGATAAAATCAGACTTTTATTCAGTTACGTCACTATCATCGATCTTTCGCTAAATATATATATATATAATAAATAGAACTTCAAATTATATAGAAGGTTGGCACAACAAGCTTAACCACGAAATTGGTACGAAACATCCGAATCCCGTGCATTTACCGAGTGTTTTGCGGCAAGATTCTTCATATTTCAATGCTTGTAACAGTAGAATCAAAAAAATAAATCCTTTAAAACAAAGAAAGGCTGCACAAATATTTAGATGAATTCATACAAGAAATTCAACTCGAGTTTGTTCATTGAGAAATGACAGTGGGACATTTTCTCGAAACTTTAAGACACTAATTGTTACGATTCCTTCTGTGATTTATAACAATATACCTATATATACGAATTTCTTAAGATAATGATTAGGTACTCTGTATAACTTTACTAATTTAATTATTGTCTATAAGTGTCTGATTATCTGTGATACAAATCTAAATCAAAATAAAAAATACTTCGATGCACTTTGTATTTTTATTTTTCCTTTTTAATTTTAATAAATAATCCTAATAATCACAAACTTTATAAAGTAAAATAACTACACCAAACGTTGGAAACTTTATTTGAATGATATCGTCAATTTAGAGGCAGATTTAGAATAAGTTGCGTCATCCATTCATTCTCTACAATGGAGCAAGCAATGTACAGCGAAACTGAAGTGGGGGCAATGACTTCCCAGTCACCGCCGGAGGCGACTGGGAATTTTCATTCCCATTTGCCTCCGGTGGCAATCCCCGAGGGGGCGACTGGGAATATACGCACACAATGGCCATAGTCACACAAGCGATAAGACATTAGTATGCAAACAAAAACAATACCTTTACAACCCTTCCCTTTATCTTTTTACTACCTGGGATTGCCAAGTGCGCAGTCCTATCGCCGTTGGCTATAACTTGCCAGTTTTTAATGTAATGTCACTGCGTGTAGTCATTGTAATAACTATTTTTACAACTTCTCGACCGACGACGGGGTAGTGTCAAACATTGAGTTAATCCTACAAAAATCGCGTAGAGTGCATTTATTGTCATGTAATACTTATAATACAAGAAAGCTTTAGCAATTAAGGAATGATATGTCAAAGTGTTAAACGTACTCAAAATTTATTAAACTCAAATACTGATGCAAACCAAAAAATACGACGAGATGCAAATTTATTGAGTGCTGTCACCGCTACCAAGTACCCCGTCATCAAGTGAAATATTGCAAAGTTGAGATAACTCCTTTTGTCTCTGTCCTTTTGTAATTTATACTCATTTAAAAAAAACGTTTGTATAAACTACTCAACATTATCCGATTATGTTGAAACGAATAATATAATTTATGATTTTAAGTGAATATGATGACTAACTGTATAGCATAAACGATATTTCTAATCATATTGTAGGTCTAGGTATTCATACACAGCCAACTGATACTCAAAACAATGAGTATTCAACGTAAATTTAATAAATACCCAGCATTCTTAATAAACACCCAGGTAAATTAGGTAAAAATCAATTTTTACCTACCGGGTGGGAATAAATTGGATAAATATCCACTGGATTTCTACCCACCCGCCCATCTATAGTTGCTCGCTCAATAAGTGCGTTTGACTTGCCCACTTCAGGGAGTAATTTAATTAAAAGGCATGATAATATTTACAAAGACTGGGAAATAAATGCTCAAAATCGTAGACAGTGGAGAAAATATAGGAACGGAAGCCTTTGCCCTACCATAGGATACCAGAATATTGCATTTCGTTTGACAAATACTTTTTATCTGACTATTGAAAAATCAGCATTCATTTGATTAAGTGAATATGGTATAAATTCTCACTCGAGCAAGCAAGATCAATACATTCAGACTTTTGAAAAACTGCCGCTAGATGGAGTAAGCGGTTTGCATTCCACTTGTAAAAACACCTACAAACATTTGTGAAGCTAGTAAAGTTTTAGGTTTGGACTTCTTTTTACCCTTTACCGTTTTTAATTTCATTGTTTGGAACGATTTTTATTGGCATGCAATGCAAGTTAAAGACAAATCATTTTACTATTATTAGAAGATAATAAATAATACGTATGCACATGTGACGCACGCAGCTGTTTTGTTTCTATCACTACGTTTTATGTTCTGCCGTGTAAATACTCTAGTAATGTCAATTTCTGTGCTGGCTGTCAGTGCTGTCACTGTCACTGCCTGCGACCAGTGTGCGGTCCACCTGTAGCCCGCGACGACTGCGGTGAGCGGTCTTTTTAACTGCTCATTATCTCGGTGAGAGGCGCGCGACGCGAGATTTTGTCTTTATGTTAGTTATGTCAAGCAAGTTGACCGGGTTTTTTTGGTATTTATTGATGTTCTTTCTTGTATTCTGAGGAAGTTAAAAGCGGGAAATATGTCAAACCTGGGGCCGTACTCTTGAGACTTTGACAAGATTGTTGAATATCGCCATCTCTTTCCCTCGCAAGGCCATCCGAGTATGAGCGACAAGGACGGCTAGATTGGGAAACACAATCTTGTATTGCAGAGTAAGGCCTCTGACTTGACATAAAATTCAAATCAAAAACAAAATAAATCAGATGACAAATTCTAAAAAAATAAAAACTTTCCTGTTTAAACTATCGATTCCACACCGCTCACCCTCCCTTATTTGTCTAATTTGAGAACCCACCTATGGGTCGCCACGCCATCATGGCTGTGTCGTTTTCCTTCCTTCCTAATCTGTCTGTCTGTCTGTCAGTCTCTTTAGACATACTCTTACTAATCTGTGGTCAGTCTGTCAGCCACAGATTAGTAAGAGCTGTCAGCTCAGCTGACTGGTTGTTGGGTGGTTTTGTTTTGGATTTTGTTGTTTGTGTAGCCAGCCAAAGCCAAAGAATATTGTTTATTTCGTCTAATTAACAGAATTAGGCGTTGTTGCACCGGTTATTGCTTAACAATGTTCATTGTAAGTATCACAAAACTAGAAATTACCAGTTTGTTGTGTTTTTGAGGTTATACAAGGTCAGGGAACTTAGCGATATTTTGCTGACCTTGATGTTTTTAACACGTTCCGGGACACTACTCCAGACACAATAGATGTTTTATTGTTTTCACGCCTGTAGGCGTTCACTGTCCCGGAACGTGTTAACTTAGCTCTATAATAAAACTGTCTTTAAGCATTGCATCGACGTAATTAGCAATTCAATTAATTTATGTCTTGAACGAATTAATTAGTAACTACGTAGCCGTAGGTATAGGTTGCCCTACAAGTAGGTGCTTGAAATGAGTGTCTTGCTTGCGTAGTATGCGCTTTATGAGAGGTTGGTTGTGAAACCGGATCGACGAGCCACTGTGTCATTATCTACCGTACTCGATAGCCGCGTGTTATAGCTCTGAAGTTGAACTTTGTTGAAAAAGTTTATACAAAAGTAATTTGTTTAGTCCCTCAACACCTGTAACCTGTAGTAGTTTCATAACAAATATTATTTCATACATTTTTTAAGTTCACATTATTGAAAAAAACTTTCTTGCAGCTATTCCTCCTTCATTGAGTTATTTTAATTTTTTTTCAGAATGAAATATGGATGTTGAGCATGGTGTGACTGTGAAGCTACTATTTTTCGCTAAATCTAAAGAGTTAGCGGGCATCAAAGAAACAACTGTACTGTTACCGAGAAAGATAAGCTATAATCAGCTTCTGAACTACATAGCATCTCATTATAACTTAGAAACTATCAAGGATAACATACTGCTAGCAAAAAACGAGGAAGTGTGTGAAGATACCATAGATATAGACATAAGTGAGAGAGATAGCATAGCTGTGATACCTCCTCTAAGTGGAGGCTGATTGTGACTAGATCAAATACTTATTAGTTAATATGGATCATCTTAAGTTGACTGTAGACAAGTTGTCGGTTGAGGCTATTAGCGACTTGGTTGTTGATGACAGCTGCGGTGCTGTGTCAATATTTGTTGGAACTACTAGAGATAATTTTGAAGGAAAAAAAGTATGTACAATTGCTTCACAACTGAATTGATATGATAAATAATTAATTTACATAAATAATGCATGATAGTTAGGAGTATAAATGTTTACTAGTAGTAATCGCTACCTAAAAGATTATCATATAATATCTTATATAGTATGTCTCATGATCTTTTTTTGAAATTAAATTATTTTAAATGTTAACCTAAAACTGTACCATACATTTACATTTGAAAATTGAATGCCATCTTCTAAAGTTATTCATAACATTCACCAAAAAGCAACTCTCATTAGCAACTTTATTGAAAGAGTTTCTTTAAATTACAATAACATTTTCCTTAAAGTAATTTGAATAACATGTTTTTCATTTGTACAGGTGTTAAGGCTAGAATATGAAGCATATGAGTCAATGGCACTGAAGGCCATGAAAAGCATCTGTGAAGAGGTGCGTAGCAAATGGCCGGCTATTCACAGCATAGCTATGTATCACAGGTGAGAATTAAAGTCAGTTTGTCTTTGCTAGTTGAACATTGTAAACAATCTTGACATTGCTTTTTAAAAAATTATTCTATCCTACTACTATTATAAAGGCGAAAGTTTGTATGGATGTATGGATGTTTGTTACTCTTTCACGTAAAAACTACTGAATGGATTTGAATGAAACTTTACCACAATATAGCTTATACATCAGAATAACATATAGGCTACAATTTAGGGCTCTGCAGTGCTTAGTTACCGTATTTCTTACTTATTACTAGACTAGACGGGACGAACCTGAAGTCCACGCGAACGAAGTCGCGGGCAAAAGCTAGTTTAAAATAAGATAAACACAACTCACAACCTACAAAGGTAATTGATTGTTGAACACTAAGTTATCTTTTTAAATCTTCGAGTTTACTAATCAATTTTATTTAATGATAGTATTTTAAAAGTTACTTATGTATAAAAATTCTAATCTGACTACCATTAATCTAATCCTACTATTATTATAAATACGAATGTTAGGGAGTATGTATGTATGTTTTTTTACTTCTACACGCTAATAGTGCTGAATATAATTTATTCAAATTACAATAATATTGCTTATACATTACAATAGCACATAGGATACAATATTTACGCGTGTGAAGCTGCTGGATACTGCTAGTTAATCAATATGTATTATAGAATACTAGCTTTTGCCCGCGCCTTCGTTCGCGTGGACTTCAGGTTCGTCCCGTCTAGTAGCGCAAAAAATGTGTTTTTTTACGACCTCACATTAGAAACTTCAAAAATTGTAGCCTATATGTTATTCTGATGTATAAGCTATATTGTGGTAAAGTTTCATTCAAATCCATTCAGTAGTTTTTACGTGAAAGAGTAACAAACATCCATACATCCATACATCCATACTTACAAACTTTCGCCTATAAAATAGTAGTAGGATAGAATATAAGTAATGCCACAGCAGTAGTATTTGTTATTTATTTTTTTGCTAACATTGAATAAAAACGGTTAGAAAACTATGAGAAACTATTTAGTTGATTAACTAAACTAAAAAGGAGTGATAGTAATATGAGTACATTTATTTATTTTAAGTGTACCTAATACAGGATTAGTACTACATTTAAGTCAATAATTAAAGAAGAGTCTTTTAAGACTCTTTAGTTTGCTAAACAAATGTTTTCTTATCACTGACATGGATGTACTCATGTCAGGGTTTTAAAGATAACAGCACTATTTGGAGTCTTTTATTACGTACCAACTTGACTGATTAAAACATCGTTTGTATTACCTCATAAGTACGATAGCTGCAATGTGTTTGGGCTTATTTTGAGCTGATAAAGATGTCATCAGTAAATATAACAAATATTTTACCAAGCTATTGGGTAATTGTGTAGCAATCCTCATAATTCCAAATTACTTTGAGCTATTGAGAAGTCTCTTTATAGAAAAAATGCTGAATAGCAGCACCATGTTGTTTTATATTTTTTTTATTTATAAACACGCTTTTTAGAGTTCCATAGCCAAATGGCAAAAACGGAACCCTTATAGTTTCGTTAAGTCTGTCTGTCTGTCCGTCCGTATGTCACAGCCACTTTATTCTGAAACTATAAGCATCACATAGCTGAAACTTGGTAAGTAGGTGTATTTTGTTCACCGATTTCCGATTCAGATACAAAAAATTAGAAAAAAAATATTTAAGGGGGGGCTCCCATACATGAAACTAAAACCTAAAATATTTTTTTTACTCAAACCTATGCGTGTGGGGTGTCTATGGATAGGTCTTTTAAAATGACATTGAGGTTTCTAAAACCATTTTTTCTAAAAGTGTAAGGTTTGAGATATAGACGCTTTCAAAGTGGTAAAATGGGCGTCCCCCCCATCTAACTTTTGAACTAAGAAAGTGAAAATTTTGAGAAAAAAAAATATGATGTAGATCTCAACAAAAACTTGCAACGAAAATTGGTTTAAAGGAGATTAAACCAGTAGTTTTTGAGATAATGCACATTTTTATCAACCGCAAATATAACTTTGTCTTTCATACAAACACTATGAAAAACAAAGTTATTTTTGCTGTCGCAATATATTGTGATGTTTTTGTTAAGTGAAAGTAAGTGGACACTGAATTTAGTTAAGGGTGGCACGGAACCCTCAGTGCGCGGGTCCGACACGCACTTAACCGGTTTTTTCATAATAACTACATACACGTACGTAAGGTAAGGCCTTTGCCCAGCCGTGGGATGCTTACAGACTAACTTAACTTTAACATACACGTAGTGTACGTAGTATATGTGTCTAATTAGGCCTTGGTAAGCAAATGCGATCTATGTATACTATAATTATAAAGCTGAAGAGTTTGTTCGAGTTTGTTTTAATGCCCTGCACTAATCTCGGGAATATTCTTACTTACTTAGAAAAGATATTCTTACTTGAAATAAAAATGACAACGCGCGGACGAAGTCACGGAAGACAGCTAGTGGCTAATACATTATTGTGTAATGAAGTTTGTTAGAAAATATGATTCGTAAAGCAATTTCTGATGTAATTGAATGCTACAACAAGGTCAAATGACCCACGTTATACTTATGTAGCAAATTGCACACATCCTCCATTTTCTACGCTATACGAACATAGAAGTGGCTGTAATAATGATGATACATAAAACTGGTAAACTAATACCTATGACATTCATTAGCCTACGCAAGCCAAGTTAAAATCTACGTATCATTATTAGGTTCTCAGAGATACTGAATCCTTTTGAATTCGATCTAATCGAACGCCGCGTTTTATTAAGACTTCAACCAGCATCGTTATTCTATATCTTGCGGTTGAAATAGCAGACATACCGATATTATATTACTAATCCGACAACAATTTAGAACACTGGCAACTGGCACAACTTGTGGTGATGGTTACTATAACATCTTATATTCTCTACCAAGAGGCCTAGTCCAGTAGGTACAGTAGGCCTAGTTACAACATTGCACCACTTTCGTATTTTCGAATAAAGTCGTTTCGGCCGGTCATGCCACCATCGCCTTCATCTGAAAATACGAATAAAAACTTAGAAAATGACCTAGCTCATTCACCATCATCGTTATCAGCTAAAGAACGTCCACTGCTGAACATAGGCCTCCCCCACGGTTTTCCACAGCGACCGGTTGTGAGTAGTCTGCATCCAGCGTGATCCTGCGAACTTTACGAGGTCGTCTGTCCATCTTGTCGGTGGATGTCCTACGCTGCGCCTTTTGTCGAAGGAATCCAGAACTTTTTTCTGCCCACTGCCACTTAAGCTTACTGATTCGCAGGGCTATGTCCGTTACCTTAGTTCTTCTACGTATCTCCTCGATTCAAGCATAGCCCTCCATCTCTGATTGTGTGATTATGAGCTTCTTTATGAGGCCTATATAGGTAAACCGCTTCATTGAGACCACACCTGCGGGTCACAGGTGGCACGTGGGGAGGCGAGGTCTCAATTTCGCGGTCTACCTTTAGTTGAGACCAGTTAATTAACACTACGAATATTCCAGACTCGGCAACGTCCCGTCCCGCGAAGCGTCTGTCGTCATCGCAGTAAGCAGCCCTCACCGGGAGGAGTCGTTATCAGCCGTGTCAGAGCTGATAGAGCGGCTGAAAGCGAGCGTGCCCATCTGGAAGAAGGAGGTGTACGCCGGTGACGCGCCGCAGTGGAAGGAGAACAAAGAATGTGCGTGGGCATCCAGCCGTACTAATACTACTAGTAGTAATGGGGATGGGCAAACTGTGTAGCAGTAGGTGTATCTATCCGTGAGTTCGCCCCACCTACGAGGGGAGTTCGAAAAGTAGCCCGCTAGTAGCACTACAGTGTCAATCAGATACTAATTTACAAAGTGTCATACACACAAATATTGCACTGTCTTAGCCATCTAATTAAGTCTCTTGTGTCGTCACCTAGAGTGTCACTTGGATAGAGCCTCTCCCATTGGCAGGGTCTAATCATTCTAATGTCTCCTAGGCAAATATCCTACCTCTAGCTAGACTAGTGTCCGTCCCTTCAGCTAATACTACCCCTATCATGGCTATTGTCTCCCCCCTATTGCTAGTTTCACACGCGTAGGCAAGTGTCTCAGCCCTGGCTAGAAGTCTCCCCCTCATTATGTAGGTACCAACATTACGAAGACTTTGATTTTAGAAACAAACAGGCTTGTTTTTGTTTAGGTTAGGTTTTACCAGCCCTTAGTTACCCACTGCTAAAGCAGTTTAGTTAACTCTTTAGGGATATATTCCCAATATAAGTTAGGTTATTCCAAAAATCTTATAAGAATTATTAGAAACAAAAAATTCGGATTCCAAATTGTGATATAAGTAGTACATTTGTTATGTTTGGCAGCAATTTTATGTTGAATAATATGACATCATAGAATGAATTTATTCGCGTAAAAAACACATTATTATGAATTTATTAGCTGTAAAAATTTAACCAATTGGTTGAATAGGATAGAATATGACATGTGGTTTCTGCACTGTAAAACACTTGGTGCACATTATGTAACATCTGTTGTATAGCTAGAATTTTTTTCACCAAATGGTGTATATATTTACATTTTTAATATCAACTAAATTATATTCATAATTATTTTTGCTTTTTGTTATTTTTTCTTAGGTTTAATTAGAATATTGAGAACAAAAGACGAACTGTTGTATTTACACTGTTGTTTGAATCTTGCTTTGTTTTAGTTATGCGTTGATTTTTAGATAAATTAAGTGGTTTGTTAGATCAAATGCCTTTAGGCAAGTTGTGTAGTTACATAAATAAATATTTTTATTGCATGCTGATTTTTTATTTGCTAGTAGAGTAGAGTTTAATTAAGACAAGTCACAACCACACTGACAAGTAAAAAAAAGTAGTAACATTTTTGGGCCTTCGAGCCGGATACCACCATAAAACCACCTCACAAGACCCTAATATCCTTGCAGGTGTTCCCGAACCTCCATCACACTCCACACCATCACCACCTCCATCAAAAATCGACGAAACGCCTCTAGACAGGAACCTCATACAAATAAACGTGTCCAACGAAGAGCTACAGCAACGGATACAGAACTTTATCGAGAGAAAGAGAGAGCAGGTGAATGTGCACAACATACGGGACTTCATACCGAATAAAGGAGAGAGCGAGACGGAGGATACTGAGACGTGCGCGCGAGTTCGGACGCAGTTTGTTAGGCGAAACGATTCTAAAGGGCATTTGAAAAGTAAGTCTGATCATAAATCTATACAGCTAAAAACATTTCTGATTAAATAAAAAAACTTGGGACTGGTTCGAATACAGACAGGTTTCTAAATGTTTATCTGCTATCTAGCATTTTGATGCCAATAATGTAGCAATGTTTATATCCACATTATATCTAAATTGGGTAGGCCTTCTATAAGTCCGAATAATAATAACCACCTGTTAGTTGGTCGACGGTCATTCCATATTAAGAAGCTTTATTTTAAAATTTACTTACGACTACATTTATTTTCCGATTAAGTTCTATGAAGCGGAAGTGCGCTCGGAAAAGACGTTTTGCCACCAGATAGCGCCCAAACCTTACAAATTCAAACCATCTTTAAAAATATCGCCTACCCTCACAATCAAAACTACATTTTCCAGTCCGCAAAGTGCACAACGAATGGGGTCCGCAAACCATCCACCGCAGGGACTTCGCCCCCGACACCCCCGCAGACTCCGGCCTGCCCCCCTCCATCGCCGAGAGAGTGCTGGCCGTGGAGGACTTCCTAAACATCAAGTCCGTGTCGAAAGACGTGTTCAAGAGACTGAAAGATGTTGAGGATAAGGTTGCCCATCTGCAGGCTGTGTCGCCTGAGTACGCGCAGTTTTGGGTGAGTCGATAGAAGTTATATTATTGATAGACAAAGATTTGAATGTGGAACTCTTCTCTGAAATAAGAAATCAAAAATTGCGCACGGGCTTAAACCAACATGGCCATGGTAGTGGCCCGCCAAAGCCGAGTCAAGCGAAGCGCAAGGGCACTAACTACCTTTTCTCGAAGTGCTACGTCGTTTTTTTAAATGTTAGACAACATGTTTGATGTAGTGATAAGCGCTCTTGACTACTATAGGTAAACCGCTTCATTGAGACTTCTTCGCTTAGCGGGTTGGGGGCCGCTCTCACTAACCGCGCTCTCGTCTCCCCCCGCACCTATGATTGTTTTCTGGTACTTCTTAAACCACAAGAAAGATAATTCCTTATTTCAAAACCAGACAATTGGTGTTGTCTGGCGCATATTTATATTTATTCGAAAATAAACCCTATTCCAAATGCGTAAGCTACCGTAGTGTTTAACTTCTTGACGAGCTGTTCTTTTATAAATACCTTTCCACAATACATACCTTTAAATTTAGGACTTATTTGTCGTTGTTACTATTACTTTGGGTCATTTTTACATTGAACTTTTTGAATTACAGCGAACCAACACACTGAAAGAAGAAGTAAAGGATCCGTGCTCCGCGGAGTACACATTCTCGGCTGACGACATAGCGCGGAAGATTGAGCTACTGGAGAAGCAAGCCTCCTAACGAATATATTACCTAGATGGTATAATTAATATGTTAATTTCTGTGTAAATGAACTCGATCATAATGAATACAGACAACATAATGTTGGCTTATTTTGGCCACTAGATTTCCACGCTCGAAGCAGTGTTCCGCAAACCTTAAACTAAAATGTTAATTTTAGGAATGAAAAACCTTTTTTTAATTAATTTTCTTATCCTCGGAAAAATAAGGTTGTGAGATTACCTCATTTTACTGAGGTACAGAAATTAATGACACTTTGCGGAACACTGGCTGGAGTGAAGTGTGGCAGTGAAGGTATTAATGAAATAAACTGTACTAGCGTTTCGAATGTAGTTACATTTTGGGTAGCTGCGAATGTTGTAAAGTTTTTTTTTAATATCGGTATAAATACCACGCACTGAAAAATAAATTGATATTTTTAGTTTACTCAGTTGTTATTATTTCCATCATAGAAACTTACTAAATAACACGACCACATAAGTAACAATATGATTTATTTCACTTCAGTCACATATACATTAACACACACTTCGATTTCATTAAATTAGTCTTTATCTGTACACAGCACTAAACAATTATTCTAGTTCATTCACTAAGGCTTAGTTGCACCGTATTAATTAACCATAACTAATTAATGTATGTTTTATGTATGAAGTAACAGATTCTTTACATGTGTCATAGTTTAGTAATATGATGCAACTGAGCCTAAACATAGCGCTCTTGCCTTGAAAAATAAATAACAATTTGTGAATGAAACACAAAACCCATAAAACCTTATCGTATAACGAAACAATCGTTATATCTATTGACATATTGCAAAATTTATATCTCGTACATGTTATCAGGCTAGGAATCTCACTCTTTGTTTTATGATATTTACATTTCAGTTAAATTGTGGTTATTTTTGTAATCTTTGGCGTCAGGATTAATAAAATAAATAGACAAATTCAGATAAACTTTAGGTCTAATCCTGGGTATAAAATGACGAAAGAGTGATCCCAGCCTATGAAGACTGCTACCCCGTTTCTTGCACACTGATGACATATTTATTAGTATCTGCTCTGATTGGTAGCTTATCAGCCAATCACAATTATTTGTCATAGGAGTTATTACATTATTATAAATAGGGTCGTAATAGAGTCACATATAGCAGCACCAAATCGCACTTTTGTATTTTTCTGAAAAGAGTAGCGCGAGTGGTAGGTTCAACGAGAAGCTCGGACATAATACGCTCTTACTTTTTTTCTCGCTCTTTCTTTTTTTTTTTCCTTGGACATTTCACACAGCGCCATCTGGTCCCAAACTAAGCAAAGCTTGTACTATGGTAACCAGACAACGGTTATAAACATACTTAAATACTTTTTTTTTGTAAATACATACATATTATACATAGAAAACACCCAGACCACTACAAACAGACATGTTCATGCACACAAATGTTTGTAATGTGCGGGGATCGAACCCGCGACCTCTGGCGCAGTAGCCAATTTCTTAACCACTGCGCCAAATCGGTCGTCACTGTGATAGAAAAGTACAGAAACATCCAGAGAAAAACGTAACTCGGTGCTAGACGTACAACGTTTACAATTCATCGAAAACAAACTGCCCTCTTATTAACTGCTAACATATCACTAAGTACCGTCAACGCGGCGCGTGCGCGGGCGCGGGCTGCGCGGGCGGCCTCCGCGCCAGCATGACCACGGCGAGCGCGCCCAGCAGCGCCGTGATGAGGTAGATGTCCCAGTTCGACGCGAACGGGGACTCCCCGCTGAGGAACAGCACCGCGAGTGGGCTTGAGGAGAACGACTGTGGAAAAAGGATTGGTTTTTAGACATCGATCAGGGTTGTAAAAACCGGCTAAGATGTAGCCATATTTATTTTACTAGTGATGTGTTTCGATTACCATCATTCAGTTCGTTCAAACAAATTAAAGTTACTCGTGTATGTCAATCCTAACAGAGATGAGGTGCACGAATTTATAGGGAATCGAAAACCGAGATACTTAAACAAATCAATATAAAACAAGCTAATATAAATGCTAATATTTTTATACCAATCAAATAAAATTAACCTAAACGATAGCTTCTACAGAAAATAAAATATCAAGGTGATTTAATTCGAGGCGTCGTTATAGAAACGACCGAGCGAATGAATGTCGATAAAATTCATTCTTCTCGTCATAACACAGCATAACTTTCTTCCCCTCAAAAAGCGGTAACACTGGAAACGTCAGACCTCTCTGTCGAATTATTGATTAAAAAGTCAGTTTTTCTTCGTAAGTCGAATATTATAAACAACATTTTTATAACTTTTAAAATAAAATCAGCGAATAATGTTTATTAGGTATTCGATTTAAAAAAGATCTCAGTGTTAAACGATGATTTACATGTAGGTTGTGAGTTTTGTATTAATATTATTTTAAAAATTAATTTTTAAATTTAAACTCGTTTAAAAGGTATGGCAAGATCGTTTATAATATTGGACAAGCAGAGTAAAACGGACTTCAGTTTGAGTAGGAGAGCGCTAGAACATTACCTCGAGGAAGTCGTGCAGCGCGGTGTGCGCGGACAGCGCGGCCAGCGCCAGCGCCGCCGGCAGCCGCGCGTCCGGGGACGTGTCCGCCGCCAGGTCGTAGCACCTGCGCCGGGGGACACTATTTATTAGAGGTACAATGCACGTATTTCCACACATAATTAAAGATAATTCAAAGTTATACTGTAAGGCAGTTCTTATCTATTCAGATCAATAGTAAAATTGCTACGTTTGTACATATGGTATGTTATATGAAACCTCATAATTGGCCTTATACATAAGTTATCATAGACAACATTTACTTTTTGTCACGCTGTATGGTTTCTTAAGAAAAATAAAATGCATGTTCGCTGCTCAGTGCTATGAACACTTTTGACTCTCTGTGGTCTTTTTTTTATTCGAAATACACGGTGTTACTTTGCATCCTTGCCATATTCAAAGAGATAAAAGAAGGGAACAGTACCTATAACTTTAGATAAACAAGAGGCTCCCATAAATAAAGCTCAAAAAGTTTTACGAAAATTTGGTTTTGCAGTACACATTGGAATACATCATTTTTTTCTCGCACTTGCAAAAGTCGCAATAGGAATAAACCAAGTGGGTTTTTGATGTTAGAAAGAGAGCGCAATCGCCGCGGCTCTTTTGTGCCGATGAACAGCCAACAGTGATGTGTATGCGCTACGATAGTTAATGGTGTGCGTAACAGATTATCAATAAAATTTAAAAATCAAATTTAAAATTCAAAATTTTAGGTCACTATTTTTTTAATGATTTGAGTTCAGTGTCCGTAATATAGTTACCTCTGTGAATATGGCAAGAATGCAAAGTAACACCGTGTATAATAGTAATACGCCTCATCGCTATTTGAAAGTTTTCGGGTTATATTTGTTTTCATTCTTTTAAAACCTTGCGCACAAAAAAATTAACAATTAAAGATATTTAATGTTTATTTATGTACGTGTAAGTGCTGTAGGTAGTATGTCTTAAATAACCGGATTTTTAGCATATTTTTATGTAAGGAAATATGGTGACGTTTGTCACAGGCTTCTGCAAGCTTAAGAGGAGGCATTAGCCACTGGACACAATTTTTGTTTTTAGGGTTCCGTAGCCGAATGGCAAAAAACGGAACCCTTATAGTTTCAAATTCAAATTCAAAATCTTTATTTCAATTTAGGTCATGAAATGACACTTATGAACGTCAAATATAAAAATTAAAATAAATGTGCGAAACATGTCTCCTTATCTTTTGGGCCCTACCAGCGCTTCGAGACAGAACACAGACAATTAGGCAAGTGCTGAGAAGAAACGCCGGAACAAACTCAGTCACCACTAGCTGCCGTAAAATCAAAATCATCAAAGCCACTTTATTCTTAAACTATTAGCATTACACCATCGAAACTTGGAAGATAGGTGTATCTTGTTCACCGCTTTCCGATTTAGATACAAAAAATAAAAACTTAATATTTAAGGGGGCTTCCATACATGAAATTAAAACAGTTTTTTTTTTTGTCTCAAACCTATACTTGTGGGGTAGATAGGTCTTCAAAATGACATTGAGGTTCCTAAAACCATTTTTTCTAAAAGTCTAACATTTGTGAGATGAGCGCTTCCAAAGTGGTAAAATAGGCGTCCCCCTCATCTAACTTTTAAATTAAGAAAGTTAAAATTTTGAAAAAAATACAATGTAGATCTCAACAAATATTTTCAACGAAAATTGGTTAGAACGAGATCAAACCGGTAGTTTTTGAGATAAAGTACATTATCATCAACCGCAAATATAACTTTGTCTTTCACATTTTCACGTACACTATGTAAAACAAAGTTATTATTGCTGTCAAAAAATTATGTGATTTTTTCGCTAGATAGAATTAATTGGACCCCGAATTCAGTTTAAGGGTGGTACGGGACCCTCAGTGGGCGGGTCCGACTCGCGCTTGGCCAGTTTTTTTTATATTTTTTAATAATGACGACTACCATTTTATACTGACCTCTTGGCGAGATGCAGGTCCCGCGCCAGGCCCAGGCCGCGCGCGTGCATGTAGCCCAGGTTGAACGTCGCTTGCGCGTTGTGTAATTGCTCAGACGCTATTCTGCAATAGTAAACAATTGCAATAATAAAATATTCACACAAAATTTTTATTATTAGGTAATCGTTTTAAATATTACCGAAAAAGCCAACTCGGTACATTACTTTAACCTTATTTCTAAGTCTTATTTTATACTAACAATTTGCCCCTAGTTGGCAAAATAAATAAACTTGATTATTATTATAACTACCTCGTACAGGGTTTGTCGGTACTGGTAACCCGCTGCTTTATGTTTTGGATTTGAATTTTAACTCAAATTATCCCAATTTTTGGCTAAAGTGTTCTGCCTGCTACACCGTATCATACCATGACCGTAAAGAAGAAATGTGTTAGGGAAAAAAAGCTAAACATGTTATCTATCAACAGTAAGAATATCTAAGTTCTGTAGTGGCGTGTAGTGTAGTGTGTCGCCTGTAGTGGCGTGTAGTGTAGTGTGTCGCATGTAGTGGCCTGTAGTGGCGTGTAGTGTAGTGTGTCGCCTGTAGTGGCGTGTAGTGTAGTGTGTCGCCTGTAGTGGCGTGTAGTGTAGTGTGTCGCCTGTAGTGGCGTGTAGTGTAGTGTGTCGCCTGTAGTGGCGTGTAGTGTAGTGTGTCGCCTGTAGTGGCGTGTAGTGTAGTGTGTCGCCTGTAGTGGCGTGTAGTGTAGCGTGTCGCCTGTAGTGGCGTGTGTCTCCTGAAGTAGCGTGTAGTGTAGCGTGTCGCCTGTAGTGGCGTGTAGTGTAGCGTGTCGCCTGTAGTGGCGTGTAGTGTAGTGTGTCGCCTGTAGTGGCGTGTAGTGTTGTGTGTCGCCTGTAGTGGCGTGTAGTGTAGTGTGTCGCCTGTAGTGGCGTGTAGTGTAGTGACCTGTAGTGGTGCGCGGCGGCCTCGAGGTCCTGCGGCGTGCCGAGCCCGTAGTAGTGGTAGTCGCCGAGCTTCACTCGCGCGCTGGCGCAGCCCTGCGACGCGGCGCGGGACCACATCTGCAGAGCGCGCACGTAGCGCTCCGCCTCGGGGAATACGCTGCTTTCGCCTGTTAAAATTACATCAATATTTTATTGAAACATCTTGAAAGACCCACTTAACCATGAGAGGTTTATTTAAACAATTCACAGCGACGCGTTTTTTAACAGCGCCGTCCAAACGCGCGCACTTGAATTGGCACCAGCTTTTATGAATACGACAGTGTATTAATAGCGCGTAGCGTTTCAGAGTGACGCCGGCCGGACGCGCTGTTGCGTATACGATTTCAACGATACAGAGCGTCATTGACGAAATAAAATGATACGATGATAACATTGAAATGACGATGATTCGGCATCTCACTCATTGCTAAAACTCGTTTTACAGCGGCCCGCCGGTCAACGGCGCGGCTCGACGGTGTCGCTGTGAAATAAATATTTTATGGTGCCCTATACATTTTTGAATAGCTAGATAGATAGTTGCATTCCCTTAACTCCATAATTGAGGTTGTTTTTTGTGCGGTAGTTTCCTTACTAGAAAGGAATGGCAATTTCTCCACCGATAAGAGCGAAGCTCTTAAGTTTAATTTTTAATTTAATTTAATCATTTATTTCAGGCAACTTAGGCCCATACAGCCTAGAAGAGAGTTGCATAGAATCTAAAGTAGAAATAAAAGGTTACCTAGGTCGAGTATGTACGCGGCGTTGGTCTGCGCGACCTCGTACCCGCGCTCGGCCAGGGCGAGGTACTGCAGCAGCGCGGAGTCGGTGTCGCGCGCGCGCCAGCCCGCGTGCGCGAGCATGAGCCGCGAGCCCCACCAGCCGCGCTCGCACACGTTCTTGAATAGCTGCCGAGGAAGAAAACAACGAATTTATTTTACTACTTTCTTTGACATTGTGTATTTAATTTGATTTTATTAATCTTAATTGTTTGTATGCCAATATGGCTGATCACAGCATGTACCTTTTCCACCTTATCTGTAATAACACCATATTTACCTGTGTTTCACAAATAAAATTGATTTGATTTGATTTGATTTTATTTATTTAAAAACTTTATTGCACAAATAAAAGTGTACAAAAGGTGGACTCAATGCTAAAAGCATTCTCTTCCAGTCATACCTTTAGGTCATGCAGAAAGATTGTGATGGGTGTTGTAAATAGATATTAAAATTGCAACAAAATACTAAAGTGTAAAATAATAATATTATATACATAGCTTAATTTACATACTATAGATTTATAAACTAAATATACAGTTTATAATTTATATACATAAATACCAAAAACATAAATAACTAAGAATATACACACATAAACATATTTTACATGTTTCGCAATTATTGAATAAGAAACTTACGCAGTTTATTCTTGAAACACAGTTTCGTCTCGGACCTCCTAATCTCCAGAGGTAATTTATTATTTATGTAAATACTTGGGTCTAAGAACCGCAGTTTAACGTGGTAATTAAACAAAAATATAATTAAACTAATATCTTACCTCAATAGTTGTACAACACGACAGCAAAACTACTAGTCCCTGTGCATCTGATCAAGATGGTACAAAGCTAGTACTTGCCCAGCCTGCGAAGCGAGCTATAGGTCGACCGCAAAACTGAGACGTTTCTGACGTCACTTTTGTCGCTTTTATTTGCATTTCCCTCCCAATGAATGTACTCCCATCATTGCTGTAAATTAAACGATCTTTCTTTTACCTTGAAGAAGAACATTTTATTCATAATAAAAATATGGAGTTCATTATTCGGGAGAAAAATACAACAAAAGTGACGTCAGAGATGTCTCAGTTTCGCGGTTTACCTATAGAAATAATTGTTGGCTTAACAACATGTATATCGTACCTCAATAGCAAAAGTACACGACCGCAAAACTCCTTGTTCCTGTGCATGCATCTGATCAAGATGGTACAAAGCTAGTACTTGCCCGGACTGCGGGGCGAGCTAGAGATAATTGTTGGCTTGACAACCTGTATTATATCGTACCTCAATAGCAGTAGTACACTACTGCGAATCTCCAAGTCTTTTTGCATGCATCTGACCGAGATGGTACAAAGCTAGGACATGCCCGGTCAGCTAGGCAAGCTAGAAATACTTATTCAAAACTACTTCGACCTGTATACCTTACCTCGACAGCAGTAGTACAAGACCGTAGCACTCCTAAGCCTTGCGCGTGCATCTGACCCAGATGATACAAAGCTAGAACATGGCCGGACTGCGAGGCGAGGGAGAAATACTTGTTAGCTTGCTTGAAGTCGCGACGGACACCGATACCACCTGCAATTAACAGATATAGTAAATTATCTAGACAAAACAAGTCAATCACAATCTTACAAATCTTGTGGCGAACGATGTAATTTAATCATAAATGTCCTAAGTCTCCGTAGGCTCAACGTTATACGCGAGTGAAGTAAAACAAATAATTTGCAATTAGAGTATTTAAGAGAACAACGCTTTTAAAAGTTGACATGAAAAAACTCATGTGCTTGATATATGTATCATGTACCCGGAAAAAAAATCGACACTGTATTTTGATGAGTTAAATTAAACTTATTGTGTAGTAGCGAGAACAGCTATTCAATTACATGTTGAAGTAGTCAAACTTACCGAAGTACATGAATCCTAGGTGCAGCTGTCCTTCCACCCAGCCCTGGTTAGCGGCCATCGTGAAGTATTTAAACGCCGCTGCTGTGTCTTTGGGAACTCCTCGACCCTAAAAAAAATAATTTCTCTATTAAACGCAAAGACTTGTGACAGGCAGAGCAACTTATTTATTTTGTTATTTATTTAAACTGTTTACGGAGTAAAAGGGTTTATGAAACAACCATGACGTTTCCAATCAAGTTGTAAACGTTATCATATCGAGCCCAAACTTCACGAAGGCTGTCAAATTCTTTAATAAATAACACGACAACGATTGGAGTACCCTCTTAAAAAATTTTGTTGCTCGCCACATTGTATATCTAAAGGGAGCTGCAAGTAAACTTAATCCCTATGCTATAGGGATAAGGGCGTTTTTACCTGTAGGTACATGATTCCTAGCCCGCTCTGCCCGACTGGATTGTTCAGTTCGGCCGCCTTCCGGAAGTATCTCAGAGCTGTTTCATTGTCCGCTTTAATGCCGTCGCCGCCTTCCAAGTAGATCTGATAAAACCAAAAATATATAATTAAACTATGTCGCAAGTGAATAAAATACGTATGAAAAACGGAGTTAAAAATCTAGTCAGTCAACTCAACTTGAACTGAATTCAATCAGAGCTAAGTACGAATGTCCAGGGCAAGCATGCTTCCCTTTCCTAATAGCATGGGTGAACGCAATCAGGCTATACATATATAGATAGTGCCATCCACGAAGGCGCGCGCCACTCAATTTTGATTGAGGAAAGCGCGGGGTGCGGGGCGTCTGACAAATATTAAAATATTGAATAATAAATGTTTAATAGTTATATTAATTATTAAATAAGCAATTATTAGCAAAAGCTTGCACAAATTCAAAATTCAAATTCAAATTCAAAATGTTTATTTCAATTTAGGTCATGAAATGACACTTATGAACGTTTATGACACTTATGACACATACACACACATGTACTAAAAACGATTAGAACGAATGTCGCCCGCGCGCCTTCGTGGATGGCACTATCTATTTATTTATTTAAAGACTTTATTGCACAAATTTAGTGTACAAAGGTGGACTTAATGCTAAAAGCATTCTCTATCTACTATCTATATCTCCTTTTATCATCATTTACATATATCATCGGTCATTTCGTCCCACCAAATTAATGAGAGTGAAATAACTGAGTACGTTGTGTATTGCGCACACATCTGAGCACTATAATATCTTCTGCGTACCTGGACTATCTCTGTTTAGAGGGGCCGCCATTACCGAAAATCGGTAGGAGGAAAAAGGAGATATTATTATATCTCCTTTTTTGATTGAAGAGTCTCAAATAAACCCGGCGCGCATTCGCATATTATGTGTCATGTGGGCGCTCCACATGACACATAATATGCGAAAGTAATTTCCTGACAAAAAAGCCCATACCTTCCCAAGAAAAGCATTAGCCACAGCATTGCCAGTCTTAGCAGCTTGTTGGAAGTAGTGCAGCGCCTTGTTTACATCAAGCGTCACGCCGCGCCCGCCTTGGAAGTGGAGCTGGCCTAGGCCCACCTGAAAAAAAAAGAGTATTGAAACATTAAAAAGATGGACAACATCACATACAAGATTAGGTTTCACAGAAAACAGGGTTACTCTTCGGTCTGTTAGTCAGCGTGCTTTGCCTGTTAGCTAGGCCGAACGCCTATGCCAAATCTGTTGCTTACCGGCTGAACTTTCTAGCTTGCCTTGAGGGCTGTATCTAGTTTTCTAGCTCGCCTAAACGGCTGTATATAACTGCTTAGCTCTAACCTAATGACTCTCACTAGCTCTCTCTCAACTCGCTATCAGACTGCTACCTTCACACTTGTCTAACTTCATAGTACACCTAGACGGTTGTACCTAACTTCCTAGCTCGCTTAGACAGCTGTAACTATATTTCTAGCTCGTGTAGAGATATCGGTTGTCTCACCTGCGCCTGCACGTCGCCTTTCTCAGCTAGTAGCTGATAGTATTCAATCAGGTCAGTGTCTATAGCCCCGCCCGATCCGCCCTCTGCTTCGTCGGCTAGACGCGTGCGATGGATGGCCGGCCCACCGCTCCAGCTTACTTGGCTCGCCACTGGAAAAAAAAGTATAAGCCTGTAAACATCTTCCTGCTGACCTTATATATAACCTGGTTATCGTAAGAATTGATTGGTCACTGCTACAGCGCAGTGAGAAAAGTGTGCAAAAATGAACGCTACTAACACGAAACGGGCGTATGAGTAAGTGCGTGTAAACGGGGAAGCGGGTGGGGCGTAAAAAACTTGACAGGTCCATTCTTACGATAACCAGGTAATATGGATGAGTGTGGTTTGAGCGTTTAATTTTGGTAATCACCATCACCAAAGCACAGCCATCAATGATCTACGAGCCCCTCAACAATAGCCAAATAAATTGAAACTTGGTGTAAATAATAATCTCCCTAGACGATTTCGACTACGGTGGCCAGTCACAACGACTAACCGACTGCGCGGGACATATTATAGTGCACAAGAGTGTGCGCAAACACAGGTCACTCTCTATTCCTTTCACTCTCATAGCCCGATGGGACAGCAATCTGACACGCCCGTAGAGAGATCAGGCGTAGGACTAACTGCTTTACGTGAAATTCCGCCAACTTCTAAGCTTCGAGCTACCCTGAGAATTTCTGAACAGTAAAACCCAGGTACATATTTTTGTCCCGACCCGATTTTTGGACTTCCGGCGCAGCCGTCGCTTTAAAATGCGACCCTCTAACCGCTGCGCCACCGAGGCAGATAAACATTTTTGTGTGTATAGAATGGCTCGTAATCATGTAATAATAACGATCATTGTTACGATTTGTTACCAGTCGACTCGAAGAAGAAGAAGAAGAAATGATGACGATGATGGCAGCACTCACCCTTGTTGGCGACGCGCATATAGAGGTCCATGGCGCGCGGGCACGAGGCGGGCACGGTGACGCCGGCCCAGTGGCGGTACGCGAGCGCCATCTGCGCGTGCTCGCTGTCGCCCAGCGCGCCCAGCGAGTAGTGCACCAGCGCCTTGGCCTGCGACACCGGCACGCCCAAGCCCGTCGCGTGCAGGAACCCCATGCCCTGGATGAAATAAAATAATCATTGTTACTCTGCAAACCTCTAAAATTACTCATCGATAATCATTGTTACTCGGCAAACCTCTAAAATTACTCATCGATAATCATTGTTACTCGGCAAACTTCTAAAATTACTCATCGACTAAGTCTTTATTTGCGAGAGGTTATGCAGAGGTTGCACGGAGGCAGAAGAAACACCACAGCATGTGCTCATGCAGTGCATGGGTGTGGCGGAACAACGGGCAAATATTCTCTAATCCACGGCTACATTCCCGGAGGCCTTTAGCAATCTAAACAGATTGATAGTCTTTTGGGAAAGCCTGGGGTGATTAGAATAAAAAAAGGAGGGACATACGCACAATGGCCCAATCGTAAGGCTAAGTGCGGAAATCACCCCAGCCAAACTAACTAACTAAAGTCTTTATAGAACACAGTTACAAAGATTTAAACATTTTAGAAATCTAGTGCAGTGAGGGCTTGTCCTTAATGTATTTAAGCTTTTTTTTTCAGATAATGCAATACGATGGTAGTATCATCGTTATAGCCACCGCGTCAATTTGCATCGACGAAAAAATCCGCATTATATCGACACCTCCAACGCAAAAGTCGCTAACTTGAAATCGCAAATTTTACAGGAGAGCCGATCGAAACTTCAAATGCGCACTGTGCTCTTACCCTTGAAACTATCACCTTGAAATTTGGCATATGGGCTGTTTTTGACGACTGTATTCAGTTTTTTGTGTTGGTTTTATTGAATTATTTACAGATATTAAGATATCACACTTAAAGAATTATGCGTCGGATTTAATAAGTTTTTTTTTATTCAAGTGTCAGTTACAGAGTTTTGCTTCGTAAAAAAATATCTGATAAAGTTAGTAAGTGGCAAATAGGTAGTTATGTAATGGAAGTATGGACGTATTTTATTTTGTAAGTGGTACTTAATGCTTTATGAATAGAACGAGATATTTTTATACTTATAGATACATAGTTTTGTTAGTATGAACTTTGAAGTCTGGACTATGAAGAAGGGTTTCCGACCTAATTGAGGGCTGCGTGGGAGTCTTGTGGTTTTATCAATGTGGTCTAGAATGGATCTATTAAAAACTCTATAGGACTGGATGGTGACACTAAAATTATCAAAGACTACGTGGGTATATCAAGTACTGGAACGCAATAAAAGTTTTTATAGACTAAGACGAGCGACACCAGCGAGATCACACATAGTGGTAATTGGGGTCAAGATTAAGAAAGGAAAACCGCTTAAGTATTTCGGATTGATGGACGCTGGAAGTTCACCGCCCATTTTGAAAGTAAGCTGCTGGGGCACTGAGCAGACTAATGCCGAACATTGGTGGGACTGCTGCCTGCTAGTAGGCGCTTTTTTGCCAATATGGGTGCTCTGCGGTCCATGGCGTTAAACATGCCCCTATTTACAAGGACAGCAAAATGCTCTTGCGTAAAGTACAGCGCATTGTAGCGCTGAGAGTAATATCGTACAGTAGCGGAAAATGCAGCTGCTGCCATGGCCGTTTTGTAAGTTTAACCCTTGATGCCAAGGTTTTAGCCACCGTCTTTGAGTGGCGCGAGAAACAAAAGTCTCTGGACTTAAGGCCAGAACCCCGAGAAGTTGAGGTGGAGCGCCTCAAATTGAAGGACGAGGCTCTGCAGATCTGGGATCTACAGCTAATCAATTGTAACGTGGGCACCGCATTACACATAGACAGGTCATAGGTTCTGTTACATGTGTTATATAAAATTCTTTAGGCATGTTTATTATTTATGTAACCATTTACATAGCTAAATGAACTCATTAAAACATAGATTCATATGGTAATAAAGTTTATTCAAAATGACCCCCGCGATTTTGAATACAGGCCTTCGATCTGCGCGGCCAGTCGTCTATCGCAGCACGAACGAGGTCCATGTATATATCGGCGGCTGCCTAAATCAAGGATGCCTTGAGTGACTCCAAATCAGGATGAGGCTTTGAACAGGCCCTTTCCTCTAAGTGTTGTCATATCTTGTAATCTAACGGACTCAAATCTGGACTGGAGGAGGGCCAGTCTTCGTGCCGGATGAAGTCGATTTCACGCGCCACCAGCCAGTCTTGTGTGCTTTTCACTCTATGAGCTGGCGCAGAAACTTGTTGGAATACCCAGTGCCTGTTATTAAACATGGTATGAGAAAAAGGTTCCACAAGATTTTTGAGGACTGTATTTTGATACACAACTGCATTAGTTTTTACGCCTTTCTCACAAAAATGCACTTCAGTTAAGCCGTTGGACACGCGGAATACGGTTGCTCGCTACTTCACTGTTGTGTACGTACACCTTATCATTTTGTTTGTTGTAGCTCTCTTCCACGGTGAAATTTTTTTCCATCCGAAAAAATCATTTCCCGATGCTTTTTTCTCGCGTACCGCTTCAACAAAGCGCGGCATCGCTTCATTCTCAGGTCCAATAAACGTGCGTCCAAATGATGTTCTAATGTTTTCGATATTCCCTAAACCCTAAGTCTACATTTAACACCCTTTTCACCGTAGTTCTGCTTAACCCCATCTGAAGGGCCAACAGTTTCTGCTTACCTATGGGATTTCTTTGAATTCGCGCCTTCACAGTTTTTATCACTGCTGGAGTGCTAAAAGAGCGAGGGCGACCAGTTCTTGACCTGTCATCTACAATATACACTATACTACGATACATTGAAGACCATTGTATCGTTTTATGGTACGATAAACGAATCTTTTGGTTATATTCAAATTTTTCAGTAAGTCCAAAATCTGAATTGGCGCGTAACCGCAACGATGCTACGCAAAAACCGCGACACGGTCTTCTTTAAGTTTCCACTCCTATTTAAAAATCAGGAAAATTCTTAAAAAGTACACAATTTATTATCATGAAATATTTAAATTTGAATTCAATAAACTTTCTTGTGGCCAGGATTCTAAAATTAAAAGCTTTTATTGTGTGACAGAACTAATGACCTCACTATGTATATTTGCTCGCTGCTATACTTTGCTCGAGGGATGTGTGAAGCGCCAACATGAACGCCTTACACACCAAGCTACTAATCAGAGTTTAACAGGCCACGACTGATTTGGCAAATACCTGCACCGCATCAACAGTGATCCAGAACCAATCTCCCAGAAAGAGGCGGCGAGAGGTAGCGAAAGGCTTCAGCCAACGCACCGGTGATTCGTCGCCGACTTCCTGGGAACCGAATAAGGCTTGAAGCTCTTCACCTGTAACTCCTAGATGGGTCTCGAGAGGTCGACAAGGTCATGTTTGCTGCTCGCTAAAGGAGACCCATGACGGTGGTGTGTGTGTCCCATACGCCGTCAGCTGGATAACAGGATAAATAATTTTCTCCTGAATACAGGTGGAGCTTGCAAACTTCGAGTCACAATCAAAGGCGAGGCTGCAAAGAATGAAGCTGAGCTAAGGATTACCCGTAGCTTCCCCCTCATAAATGGCATCGAAAAACACTGACTGGTTTTTAGTGGGTACACATGTTGAGTTTTGAGTGAGATCAGAAGATCTCACTAGCAGAAGCTAACTGATCTTCCGTAACATTGACACCATCATTTTCAAATACGAGTATGTAATTATTCGGCCAAAATATTTTCTCTTTTTCTGAGAAGTGTGGAACAGGTGACTCTGAAAAAGTAATAACACTTAGGGGGCAAGCTAAAATTTGTTTTACCACGTAAGTATACTTAAGTGTCAGATACAAAATATATCGAATTAACTTATCCGAAGCAAAACAACCTAAGTGATACTTAAATAATATTTTTTAAATAAACCTCCAATGCATAAGTGTGTAAGCGGCAATTAGAACCAAAAGTATAGTAAAGCCATCGGCGCATAAGTCTGTAAGTGTCAGTTAAAGCAAAAAACATTATAAATCTTCCGTAGCAAAACTCTTTAAGTGACAAGCGTCATTATGAATTACGAAACATAACTCTGTAACTGGTCTAGTTACGTGTATTTGCGTCGGATTAGTAGAATTTAATAGATTGCCGTCAGTTATACCTCTAAATACCACAAAAAACAAGCAGTGTACAGAACTTTATGTTAGTACAATATTAATACAGGGGAAAAATATTATAATAAATCATCTCATTAAACTTACTCGGATTTTGTATTTAACTGGAACCCCCCACATTTGTATTTATTGTCTTTTGGACCAAACAAGTGTTTTTTAGATCATCTTTGAATTGTATCCTTTTTGAGCACATGTTTGTATTCACTGCCTAGCCGTTTTTTTTCTTTTAATCACATTACACTTGAGTGCACACTTGCATCGTAGGCTTTCCGGTGCGATACTGACGAAGTGACAGATATCCCCCCCGGTCCGCTTCAATACGCCCCGCGCATACGCGGTTAACTAACAGCTAGGCAGATATGCAGGGAACACTTTTTCTAGATAGACACATATACAACTGTAAACTACTAATATTAATGAAAATCTTAAAAAAAAATTAATTACACCTTATAAAACCGACCTCGGAGAACACAAAAATACTAAAATCGTATTTCTCGATAACTAACAGTTACAGAGTTTTGCGAGGGAGGTGTCGATATGTAAGCTTTTTAATCTGATGCATTAAGATCTAGGAAGAAGTTCTGAATTTAAGGATCCTAGGCGTCTCCAATGCTCATGAAAAGATACGAGTTTTACTAGAAACACTAGTTTAGAAGTACCTAAAGGCTATCAATTTAGTATCTAGGGGCACGTTGCTTGTGCCTAAGGGCACTCTACTCACTAAGTGAACCGCTTCATTGAGACTTCGCCTGCGGGGCAGAGCGCCGGCGGGTGTATCTGAGGTCTCAATGAAGCGGTCTACCAATAGATGAAGTAACCTACAGTTATGCTACTTCTACTCACCGCATGAGCATCTCCATTTCCCTCCTCAGCCAACACCTCAAATATAGCCTTCGCTTTTTGCACATCTAACTCGACTCCTTCGCCAAATATATGCGACCAGGCGAGCTTGATCTTCGCTGGTATGTAGCCCTTGTTTGCTGCTTGTTGGATCTGAAGTATGGTGCCTCGGAGGTCGGGAGAGCGACGCTTGAGCTTCGCCATTGCTGCGTCGAACATTTCTTTGGCTGGAAATATTTTAGCGGATGAAAAGAAAGAAACAAAGACCATTGCAGTGCACAACATTTTGCGACTTTAACAATGTTTTATTTGCATGCATAATTTTCTTACAGTTGCAGAGACTTGCATTGTCTTTTTAATATGTTAGGTTAGGTAAATTGGTTTGTTTATGTAGTACCTTCTTTTAGTTCAGGAGTGAGCTCCTCCTCTGTCTCTTCAGGAAGGGGCGGCAGATTGTCCAGGATGTTTTGAGGGTTCTCTACAATTTTCTGAAAAATTGTAGCAAACAAAAATAACTTAGATTTGTTGTCACAAAGACGCAATCAAAGCTCAAGTTTTAAATATAATGATAGGATAATTAATAAATAAATAAAATAAACATTTTACCATTACGTATACTGTTTTTATTTTTTGCTGTAATTGTGTAAAAACATATTTTTTAAATAAACTACAAAAACATCTTCATGATTTTCAGTTTAATGTGTTGAGAGCCCTATCTTCATGAAAGTTAATAGTCAAATAAATTCTTAATTTTTGCCTAAGGTCCAAGTAATTCATACAAAAAATAAGGTAACACTGAGCAACATTTATCCGTCGGGTCTACAAATAAACAATAATTAAAGTCAACCAACCTCAATATCAGTAGTTTCATCAAGCCCTTTTGTATCATGGATCCAATTTGGTTCAGTACTTCTTATAAGACTCTTTTTGAGGAGGTTCAGTGTATACTCCATCTGTTCTAAGTGACTTTCTGTAAAAACAGAATGTAGCAATTAAGTAGCTGAAACACGTTATAAAGCTTTAAAGTGGAGAAGGACAGGCCATATGCTTTAGAGTCTAACACAAAAGATAGGAAAGGTTTGGAGGAGGCTTTTCGTCAAAAGACAAGCTTGTATAAACAAATGTTATTGTAAATTCTTCCTTCAGTAAATAAAGGCTTTTTGAATTTTGAATTTGAAGTACAAAAATTAAATATGGGCTGATTCCAAAGTAAATAAAATAGCAGTCATTTCATGGAAATCAGAACCAATATTGAAACTAGCAATGCACATTAAAGCTGGCTGGTTTCAAGCTCAAAGGATTCACAAGAATAAAAAAGGTATGCAGATTCATAGAAACATGCCAAAATTGTTATTCTTTGTACAATTTATACACAATTCTTATTCAACAATAAACTACAGTAAAGCCTTATTATTCAGCAATTAGTAGTAATAAAACCAATTAGAAACCAACAAGAATAACAAATAAATATAAATTGGCAATGTTTTAGAGCTTGTTACACGACTTTGTACAAGTTGAAAAATATTTGTCTTCAAATATAATCTGAAGCACTTTCTTCAAGTGATTCAGATATAATCTGAAAGTGCTTCAGATTACCTCTGTTTGTTTCATCATCTGGCGCCTTGGACTTCCTAAGAGCATCGGTGTACTCCTGGAGCGTCACGATCTCCTTGTTGACGGCTTCAGCCAACTCTTTGATGTACTCCGGGTCTACTCTCGGCGGCTCTGTTAGACTGGCAAGCCTATCATCTTCTTCCTCGTTTTTATCATCCTCCTTCTTTTCGTTCACCTTTTCTGGACCAAGCAACTCCGCCACCGACAGAGCGACGCACAAACAAACAACAAGGAGCTCCAAACGCTTCATTATTCCCGAAATCGATGGGAATAGAACGGCAGGTAAGGATTACGTGTCCTTAACTAGTTTAATCAACACAAGCGTTTGTCGCACCGGCAAGTATTTTTCATGGAAACTAACAATTTGTATAAGTAAAGCCAATCAATATTGAGCACGTGTAACAGTCGCTAACTTAATTAAAACCACATTATTTAGTAAAAAAAATCTCGGCACTATTTTTCTAGAGAAAGAAAGAAAAGTGACATCGTAATCTGTGGAAAAGTAAATGACAATGACATTTGTTTTTGGGGGTGCGACAAATTGACATAAGCGTTTCATTCTACGTAGCCCTTGTGTGTAGGTACCTACGTAACGCTTTTTGTGATGTTAATTGACACCTATCAGCTGGGTGTCCTGTCAGTCAGTCATCAGCATCAGAAAAAAAACCAAAAATATTTTGGCGAAAACAAAACTGCGATGTTGTGAAAGTTTCTAATTAATAAATAATAACAAAAGACTAGATAAGCACTCGTATCTCGTTCTCGCTGTACGAAGAGTAGTGAATTCGTTATTGTGATTGTTATATGTGTCTGTAACCTAGCAAAATGTTACGAATACCGGTAAGGGGCAGAAAGTTCCACCAAAACTTACGTCTGAAGTCCACTAACTCCAGCAACTTTATTAGGAGCACCTTCATAGAGTACTTTGTGGAGAGTCACGGGCACAAGCATGTAAGATCTAGCCCTGTGGTGCCCCTCTGTGATTCCACTGTGCCCTTTGTAAATGCAGGCATGAACCAGGTAACTTTACATATGTATAATCTCATTTTTGATAGCATAACTTTCAATATTCATGATAGGTTAGGTGTATAGTAGGAGTGTAACCTTCCTATCTAACTAAGTAAGTAGAACTTGCAAAAATTTTCATTCTCTCAACTCCATTGACTGTCTATTTATTCCACATCAAAAAAAAAAAAATTACTATACATATCTATTCATTATCTACTAGGTCTTAGGTCTTAAATCACTGATACAAAGGACTACATCAAATTCATAGTTATTTACTTTCTTTTGCTTTATTTACTTTTTTGCTGAAGTGGTTCTATCCTCTTTTGCAGTTCAAAGGAGTCTTCCTTGGTAGAGTAGATCCGCCATGTCCCAGGGCTGTAAACTCACAGAAATGCATCCGTGTGGGCGGCAAGCACAATGACCTGGAAGTAGTTGGCACAGATGGACACCACCACACATTCTTTGAGATGCTTGGCAACTGGTCTTTTGGAGATTATTACAAGGTATATACTAAAACTGAGATAAACCAGACCCATGATTAAGGATTTAAAAGACTTAAGTCAATTTAGGGACCTATCTTTAGTATCAAATATACATACACAATTTTCCTGAAAAAATTAAACTAATATAAAAACAGAAACTGGTGAAGAGATGAGAGGTGCTTATTCATTTGCCTCTAAAGATACAATGTTTTGTTACAAAATGATTTCTGACCCGTATGCCCTAGTCTGTTTTTTACAAAGTTTTGAAATAGTATACTTATTTATTTACTGAAAGTTATTTTAGGTGCTTAAATTAAAATTCATTCATGTAACCACTGTAATGTACATTCTTAGATTGTTTTCATAATTGTTGCCCTCAACCTTGGGAATGTTACATTGTTATTGACCTTTGAAGGTCTTGTATTCAAAAGTCATTGTGCTGAAGGTTATTCTAATCATATTGTTGATCAGTTAATGTTATTTGTTTCAAAAATAGATTTTCTTGATACAATCTGAAACAGCTGTCTGATGATAAGTAATAATTAATGGAATGGATGGGCAAACATTTTGATTTTTCAAGTTTTAAATAAGATCATTAAATCAGTTTACACACTTCATTTTGATTGTATTTCTAAACCTAAATCTTTCATTGCAGAAAGAAGCATGCCAAATGGCATGGGACCTATTACTTGGTCCGTACCGGTTGAAACCAGAAAACCTGGTGGTGACATACTTTGGTGGAGATGTAATCATAGGCCTGCCTGAAGACAGGGAGTGCAGGGACATCTGGAAGGCCATTGGGTAAATAGTGTAAATATGTTTATACACATAAAAGAAAGATGTTTTAGTCAACAGGAACAGTACTTATAACTTGAGTACTCATGGACCGATTTTTATGATTTTTACTTTGTTGGATTTGACTTGGGCGGGACGACGGGACCGCTACTAGTATAACTATAAAAACTATAAAAAAGACTGCATACATAGGTAAGTCTAACCATAGACAGTTTTTAGTCGAAAATAGACATATTATTAAGTGGAAGAAGGATACTCTTGGCTCGCGCCGCAACGACGAACGGCCCTACGTATTTTAAGGATATTGTACTTAAAGTTTATAATGTTTTGAAAGTTGTTATCGAGTTAGTTAGTTTGGCTAGACTGATTTCCGCCTCTCGATTGGATCATTGTGCGTTTGTCACTCTTTTTTTAAAGTTTATACTGAATCTCCACATCAAGCTCGCCACTTCGCTGCCAGCCGCTGCCATTTCAGTTTGAATTGAGCCTCAGAAACTATGCCTAACTAAAGATATCATATCAAATTACTTTCGCCCACACTTTGCTCTCTCACTTGCACACTTTGGTTTAGGTTTCACTTAGCATGACACTAACGCTTGTTTATAAAATTACATTTGTTCCGTCCGAGCTTAACCAGATAAATTATTATAGTTGCAGGATAATAAGAAAACAGTAAAATCAATCAAAATTACTTTCCTTTTAAAACCATCTTAAACCCTCTTCTCAGCGTACCAGAGAGTCGTCTAAAAGCGCTGGGAGCCAAAGACAACTTCTGGGAGATGGGCGCGACCGGCCCATGCGGCCCGTGCACCGAGATACACCACGTCGGGGCGGACGGGTCACTTACCGAGATATGGAACCTGGTGTTCATACAGTGCAACAGGTAAGAGTCATAGAAGTGCAGAATGTCATCTAGATAATTTAAAGTGGTGTCTTTAGGTGTTAAATTTAAATATACCTCACCTATACCTCGACAAAGAACGAAAGAACTGCATATGTCATGCTTAGCTTGACGAATTTTGTCAAAACCTTGTGTGATGTCTGTGGTCGGATCTTGGGATTTGAAGGAAAAGTCACTGTACACTAAAAACGCATTCTCAGGATTTATCCCTTAGGTACAAAAAAAAGTTTTCGTTTGTGCATAATCGTAAAACATAGATGTCCCATTGCGATATTAGCCTAAAAAAAAATTGGGTTTGAATACTAGAATTCTTTCAAGTTTTTCCGTAACATATTTTTATTTTAGCTTGTAGAGTTTAACTAGCTCTGTAAACTTGCAAGTTTTCTGCTATAAACAAATAATTCTTAAATGATTAATGTACAGTTAAGTTAGTTTAATGACGATGTTTTATTTTAATCCTTATCACAAGTGTATAAGGTTCATAGACGATACTATTATCGCGATTATAGGTAGACCGCGAAATTGAGACCTCGCCTGCAGGGCAAAGGGTGCGGGGGGAGACGAGAGCGCGGTTAGTGTGCGGCCCCACGCTCGCCCCGCTATCGCCTCCCCCCGCGCCCCTGTACCCCGCAGGCGAAGTCTCAATGAAGCGGTTTACCTATAAGTACAAAGCTCTTTCACTCCAGGGAAGCCGATGGAACGGTCAAGGCCCTTCGTCGTCAACACGTGGACACGGGCATGGGCCTGGAGCGCGCCGCTGCGCTTCTGCAGGGCGTCCCTTCCAACTACGATACGGACTTGTTTAAACCGATCATCGCTGCTATACAGGAGGTAAGGTAGTTTATTGATATCAATCAAATCCATCGATACATTGATTACATCAAAAATGTCTAGTATACCAGATATGGCACATTAAAGTCAGTCTGAGCTTTCAGCTAATAAAATATCTGGCTAGATATGGCTTAATTAATGCTTGAAAAGTTGACCCAGCTCTCAACCGTTAAGATTTTCTTTCAAAAATAGTGCAAAGAAGTTTGTACAATACATAAATGAATTCAATTTCATTTGCCAAACACTCCTTATGTAAATAGCGTTTAATATTAGAATGGTAACTTGTTACCAGAATGTAAGAATAAATGCCTCACGGATGTGGAACAACATTATTTTGTTTACGCGCCCGCCGGCGTCCTATCGGTCCGCGTGGCTTAACCACACTTCTATTGCTTTCAGAACAGTAAAGGCGTATCTCCATACTCTAGGAAGTACGGCGCAGACGCAGTTTTAGACAGCGCGTACCGGCGGCTGGCCGACCACGCTCGCATGATCAGCGCTTGCCTCGCTGATGGAGTATTCCCAGCTTCTAGGTAAGATGTACTTTATTATTGATGCCCAATCTAACCACATTAAAATCACCATCAGCCCTTTTATAGAAGCCCAGTTCATCTGAGGTCGGGTCTCCTATAGAACATCTGCGCCAGAGAGCTCTGTTCTGGGTTGTCTGGGTAGGTAGATTATCTCGATTCAGTACAATTACTATGGGTTTACGTCGGTTTTACTCGCTAGCGACGACGTAACTTTTTGTATGAAAAAATTTAGTTCTGCAAGTGACCGCTAGGGGCGCTGTGCAATTTTCCATAGACTTTTTTTACGTAGTCGCTAGCGAGTAAAACCATCGTAAACGCAAGGTAACGGTACAGATCTCTCAGCACATTCGCTAGCCGCTGGCAGGTGGCTGGTGGTCTGCCTTGTCCTCTGCGTTGGTTCATCACCTTAAAATATAGAATTTTAGTCACATACATTCTACCTGACGATGCGACAACACGCGGTGCTAAGCATCAGTGTCAAGGTCGGACCTAAATCTGCTATTTTCATTTTATGTACATCCCTTGCCCATATGCGACTGTTTCTATACTAAATGCAAAGACTCGTGGCAGGCAGAACAATAAAACTTATAAAGAAACTAGCTTTTGCCCGCGACTTCGTCCGCGTGGAATAGTGACTTCTTTCTCCCGTTTTTTAAACATTTACCACTATATCTTTGCTCCTATTGGTCGTAGCGTGATGTTATATAGCCTATAGCCTTCCTCGATAACTGGACTATCCAACACAAAAAGAATTATTCAATTCGAACCAGTAGTTTCGGAGATTAGCGCGTTCAAACAAACAAACAAACTCTTCAGCTTTATAATATTAGTATAGATAAGAGACAGCGCACATCACTTTCTCTTTTGCACTTGCACTGTTTAGAATTAAACTATTTTGTGTCCCTCAACGACCCTACGACAACTATCCGTTAAGCTTAGCATGTCAACACAATCGTTGGAATGGCTTAGTTTAATGATTAATACTATTATTATAAAGCTTAAGAGATTGTTTAATTTTTTGACAGCTTATTTATCGAGGAAGGCTATAAAACATCACGCTGCGACAGAGGAAGGGAGCAAACGCGCAGACGCAGTCGCGTGGGACCACTAGTAGTTGATAATGATAAATATTCCCCTTTTGTTTTCCAGCCTAAACCTCAAGCAAATAATGCGAAAGTCTTTCAAAATATCAACGGACGTCTTTCAAAACCCTCGTCTTCTCATGCATCTCTACGAAGAAGTAGCGAACACACTCGGCTCCACCTACCCTGAGCTGATAACCAAGGAAAAAGACGCGAAACTCATTATAGAGCACGAGGAACAGGCGTACGCGAAGATGAGAGCTGGTCTGGTGAAGAAGTGGAAAGACCTGGTGAAGAGATACCCGGAGGTGGACGAAATGGGTGACGTGGAGATGGCTGGCTTCGCGCAAGGGTATAAGGAGTTTAAAGAGGTCAGTGAATTCTTGAAAGGTGCTGATAGCTTTCTTAATAAAGTCCGTTTTTCCATGATTGTCGAATATTGTAAACAATCTTTTTATTTACTCTTAAAATAATATCAATTTATAAAATTAATTAACTATTTGGTTTAAAAAGAGCTCGGTGTTCAACTATGAATTACCAATGTAGGTAGTGAGTTTTGTATTTATTCCTATTTGAAACAAATCATATCGATAAAAAGTAAAGTCAAGATTGTTTACAATGTTCGACAAGCAAAGAAAAGCGGACTTTACGCTGATTGGTTCCTACAATAACTTCTTAAAAAACGTATATTTCAGGCCATGTCCAAATGCAAGTCGGCCACAATACCAGGAGATGTAGTCTTCAAACTGTACGACACGTACGGCTTTCAAGAAGACCTGATCCAACGGATCGCCACGCTCAACAAACTAGAACTAGACAAAAAAGGCTTCTGGAAACTTCTGTCAGACCACAAGTCGAGACACAAAGCCGCTTTCAAGGAACAGACTTCGAACAGAGGATTCCTCTTCGACAGTGCCATAGACAATATAACAAAAGAAGGTGTCAAATCAACAAACGATCAACACAAGTATGACTACATAGCTGAATCCGACAAAGTCGTTTTCAACCCTCTAAAAACTAAATTAGTAGCAATATTGAATCAAGACTGCGAATGGATAGATGTACTTGATCCGTGCGAAGATAGACCTTATTATTTAGTAGCAGAAGATTCAAACTTCTATTGTGAAGAGGGTGGCCAAACATCCGACACCGGTGTCATACGCGTAAATGACAATGTGACTTTCAAAGTGAACAGTGTGTTTAAAATCCGTGACTTTATTTTCCATAAAGGTTATTTCAAAATCAAAGACCGTTTAGTTGAAAAGAATTATGTGAACAATACTAGTGATGTTGTGTTAGAAATAGATGCGGAAAGGAGACTGAACATAATGCGCAACCACACTGGTGTACATTTGCTGAATGCGGCTGTGAGGCAAGTGTTGCCGAACAGTGTAGTGTGTCCTACCGGGTCCAGTGTGAATGAAAAAGGATTGTACCTGAATCTGTCTGTGTATGGAGAGAAACTGTCGCAGAAGGTGGTATTAGACGCTCAACAATTAATTAGGTAAGGAATAGTAGATTTTTATACAAGGGGAGAAAGCGCCTCTTTTCACTCGAGATGTTTCTGGCGCTCGAACGAAATGAGAGCACCAATAATTCGAGAGTGAAATGGTTGCTTTTACCCGAGTTAAACATACTATTTTTGTGAGTGAGAGTGAGAAAAAACATTAAATTTACAAAACTCAAGTTTTTGCACAAAATGACAGTTGACACTGACAATGTAAAATAAAAAAAGTGTCATCTTGGTATTAAGGCGAGAAGCCGAATATTTTAATTTTTGATTATATTACAATGAGATAAATTGTAGATTGTTTATATCAATGATCATAATTAATACACATTTATTTTAACGTATAGCTAATTAGCTAAGCAAAAATGTTTATTATTTTAATAAAATGGTGTGCTTAAATTACTTTCTACCCTAATAGAATGGAAAAGCAATTTTCCACCCAGCTATCTACCCAGGAAAGTTCTGTTTTCCGATTTTTTTTACGATCCTTTTAATAATAATAATATAGTATGGCAAGTGCAAGCTGAACCTGGTGTGTTTGGATAGCACCATTATCATAAATGTTTTTGTGACAGCGTCAATCGAACTGGTGTTTGTTGAGCATTGACTAATCTTGATACTTGATGATGAAGTCAAAAACCATAAAGTATTCAATAACATTAAATATAAACGATTTATTAAAAACATAAAAACAGGAAATGTTTTCAAATTGTTTATTCCGTATACTATATCATCATTCACGATTTAATTTATGTTCAGCAGTTATAATATTATTGATGAGTCTCATTAATCTCACACAAAATCTAAAGGCACTACTAGGAGAATATTGATAGCTCTTCTTTAGACTGGCTGTAATCACGCTAATTCATTTTCTTACGTTAAGATCATCAATACAAATGAAGAGAAATCCTTCCTTTGATCAATTATCTTGCGATGACATCTAAAAACCTTTTCTGCTAGATTTGCTTGAGTTTGTTCAGACTGGAATGGAATGATTATGTTGAGGTAAAAGATACCTCAACATAATCATTCCATTAAAATTATTCTTTGGTTTTACAATATTTTTAACACTCACAGTGTCATATTTTATTCTTAAAAGATGAAATATGAAACCAAAAATTACGCACGGGCGGGATTCGAACCAGCATCTTTCTGGCTAACCGGGCCAACTGCTCTTTCAATTGAGCTACCGTGCTGTCGTCGTGTGTGTGTGTGTTCACCTTTTAAAAATTATTCTTACTCATACAGGGAATCAATAAAATGCAACCTGTCACTACAAACCCGTGTAGTGGACAGCCTAGACTTGTCCAAGGAAGCGGACGTGGTGACCATCCCAGGAGAGACTTATCCCGAGCTCGGACTGAGGCTGGTCTCCGTGCCGCCGCCGCCATTACCATCCAAGTGAGTTTTATTTTGTTTTGGATATAAGTTGTTTTAAAATATTCACTAATCTTGTTAGACAAGACCATACAGGGTGTTATTGCAAGGTGGTGCCAAATTTTTGGAGGTGAATGAGACCGTCAATATGAACAACTTTTACTATAACTCATATATAACAATATAGTACAATAATAACAATAACAATAATTACAATATAGTTCAAATACTCACTGCGGGTCTAATGGTTGGGATTTTGTCACTATAAGAATTTCAATTCATTTGTGATGAGGGTTCCCACTGAACAGCTATCGACCTTTACGAAGGAAGAATTGTAGACGAGGGTACCTACTGTGTATCTTCGGTTACGTGGACGGCTACCTGACACCAAGTTGCGCAACACTACGGCGTCAAAATAGTGTACCTATATTATTTGAAACCCATCGTTCTTTTTACAGAGAGCTTTGCTGCGGCACCCACGTGCCGTCCACAGGGTTCATAGAAGACTTTTGCGTGACGCTCGTTAAGGGCGCGGGTGGGAACACGCCTACTATACACGCTGTCACGGGCGACCGCGCGAAAGAGGTACGAAGGGGATGGAACTTACCATAAAAATCTTCAGTGTCTAGCTCTTCAACTATATATCATCACCGTTATCAGCCGCAGGACCTCCACTGCTGAACAGCAGCCAACTTTATTAATATTGCCCAAGTAAAATTCTTAACTTAGACATCTTCAACCCTGGTTTCTTCTGAGTGAGCTCGCTCCATCTTCGACTCTGTCTCTACCAAGAGACTTGAATCGAGTGGTTTACCATTACCTCCACACTTTCGTATATCTGCATAATATCTTAATGTAGCCAGTTTCTAGTTATTAACAGCTCACTTACCATAATGTTGCAAAATAGAATTGTAGTTTCCATACAACAAAGAATCCTAATGACTTTAAGTATCCTTTGAGGTTGTTATCTGTTTATTTATGGTCCAAAAAAACCATATACACAGCACCTAACAACGAATTCTTGTAAGATAGGAAGATAACTAAGTTATCTTTTTTTATTATTTAATTTACATCAATCCACAGCTCCTAAAATTTAGAAAACAAACAAAATTTATTAATATTACCTACAGCCAATAAAGGATTGTCATTTTACAAATTTATCATTTATCTTCCTCAAGTTATCATAACTTGAGTATCTTTTGAGGTAGTTATCTGTTTATTTAAGGTCAAAAAATTCATGTACACAGCACCTCTCTTTATAAATCTTGATTTGTCAACAGGTCAGAGAGATATTCTGCCACGCTCAAAAACTAGGAGAAGTGATCGAGCTAGTGGACCCAGACCGGCGCAAGGAAGAGGTCGCGAACATTCGGCGACGCTTGTCGGAGCTGTGCGGGGCCAGCGGCGCCCCGTACGGCGAGCACGCGCAGTGCTTGGGCTTGTTGGAGGACTTGCAGAAGAGGGAGATTAACAACAACGATTTGGCTTTACAGTAAGTATTTAGCTTTTAAAACTAAAGGAGACAGAACCATATCTTATAGTCAGCGGCCAGCGTGCAACTGGATCGCCATTTTCATATGTCTCGCTGGCACTTGCCGATAAAGAGGAGCGGCTCATATTACTATCTCTATACGACTCAGGTGCTAACACGCTAACTATGACAGATGCATGAGAGAGGTGGCGAACATTCGGCGACGATTATCTGAACTGTGCGGGACCAGTGGCGAGTACGCGCAGTGTTTGGACTTGTTGGAGGACTTGCAGAAGAGAGAGCAAATGGCTTTTCTTGTAGTAACTATTAAACATTCTAATGACCGAAAATCTAAATGAATAACCTAATATCTATCGAGGTAACAGTCACAATCAAATAACAAAATACATCTGTCGTCATCAACGTCCGATCTTCATTCCGTTCTTTGAAATACAGAATAACTTTGGTCATGACCAACATGGATGGCTACATCGGATAAAGTACCATCTTGCTGCAGAATAGTTCAATAGACTATCGATACAATCTTAATCTCGATATTTTATAAAATCATCCCTATTACAGCTGCCAATAAAGAGTCTAGTACTAAAATTCAGAAAACTAGTTGATCTTTGTTCTATTTTCTGTCTTACAGTTAGTATCGTCCTACCTCTATTTCTCCAGTATCTCCAGCACCGTCCTCAATATAAACCTTTTTACAGAGCTATAGCAGAAACGGAAGTCCGCGAAGCGTTCGAAGCGGCCTCGTCCGAGGGCCGTCACTTCGTGGTGCACTTCCTTCGCTGCTCCTACCTGATGCAGGGCTCCGGGCTCAGCAGGGCTCTGGCGGCGTGCCCGGCGCCCGCCCCGGCCTTGATGTTGGGCTGCGCGGGAGGCGTTATAGTAGCCGCTTGTAGGTTGCCGCAGGTTTGTATAGTTTGTGTCAAAAGTTTTTGACACCTGTCTATTACTCCGATGTCAAAACACGATGATAAATATATATCATCATCATGAGAGAGCTCGTTCCAACTTCGATTCAGTCTTAGTCGCCATTGGCTTGGTATAGGCTCAAGAGCAAACCCATACTAAATTTAAGAAAAAAAAAACAACAGCGACGATCACAAGCGGTCTGCATCCAATGCGTATCGTGAGACTTGATTTGAATATTTAAAAGTAGTTACCCAACAAAATTCAAGAGTTGCCAAGTTCAAAATATTTTTCTTTTTATACACCGGGTATCTGCCACTTAACCAGTATTCCGTGGAACCTAGTGCCTCTTATCTACTAACAAAATAAATATACATGTATACCTTCCATACGCAAGACACTGGTTGTAATTTTTCATCTACCCACCAGGACAAAGTGACGGACACATTCAACGCGGAGCGCTGGCTGCGATGCATCTTGCCGGTGTTCCGCGCGGACATCAAACCCGGGCCCGAGCCGCTCACGTACGCCGAGATGACAGCCACTAAGGTACGTAATTTGTTGTGCTTGTTTAGCAAATAGTAGCAAAGATAGTTCTCTCTTAACCATTCTCATAAATATTCATTAGCATTATCACATACGAAATGTTTGTGGCATTTATCCTAATAATACAATACCTGCACCCATAACAATATCTCTGCATGACTTAAAAGTATGATATCGAGAGAATGCTTTTTTTTACACTTTTATTTGTACAATAAAGTTTTAAAATAAATTAAATAAATAGAACAATCGTATTCATTTTGAACGTTACCGCTATAATAAGAATCTGAAAAACAGCGCCATATTTGAATCTAGTATTATTCGTATCATGGTAGGGCCCAAAAGATAAGGAGACATGTTTCGGCCCTTTCAGGGCACATTTATTAGGGTTCCGTAGCCGAATGGCAAAAAACGGAACCCTTATAGTTTCGTCAAGTCTGTCTGTCTGTCTGTCTGTCTGTCTGTCTGTCTGTCTGTCCGTCCGTATGTCACAGCCACTTTATTCTGAAACTATAAGCATCACATAGCTGAAACTTGGTAGGTACGTGTATTTTGTTCACCGCTTTCTGATTCAGATACAAAAAGTAAGAAAAAATAATATTTAAGGGGGGGCTCCCATACATGAAACTAAAACCTAAAAAATTTTTTTTACTCAAACCTATGCGTGTGGGGTGTTTATGGATAGGTCTTTTAAAATGATGTTGAGGTTTCTAAAACCATTTTTTCTTAAAGTGTAAGGTTTGAGATATAGACGCTTCCAAAGTGGTAAAATGGGCGTCCCCCCCCCTCTAACTTTTGAACTAAGAAAGTGAAAATTTTGGAAAAAATATATGATGTAGACCTCAACAAAAACTTGCAACGAAAATTGGTTTGAAGGAGATCGAACCAGTAGTTTTTGAGATATTGCACATTTTTATCAACCGCAAATATAACTTTGTCTTTCATACAAACACTATGAAAAACAAAGTTATTTTTGCTGTCGCAATATACTGTGATGTTTTCGTTAAGTGAAAGTAAGTGGACCCTGAATTCAGTTAAGGGTGGCACGGAACCCTCAGTGCGCGGGTCCGACACGCACTTAACCGGTTTTATTATTTTTTTCACTGCATATTTAACGTTCATAAGTGTCATATCTATCATGACCTAAATTGAAATAAAAATTTTGCGGTAACGTAAAATCGATCACTGAAAATCACTTTGGTTCTTTAATTATACATTCTTTTTCTCTTCTCTCTTCTTCTTCAGCACGTGTTTGCCCACTGCAGGGCATGTGCCTCTCCAAACTTCCTCCACGCCGTTCTGTCTTGTGTTTTCGAAATTATATGTTGACGAGTGTAAATTATGAAATGAAATGAAATGAAATTTGAAATGAAATAAAATGAAATTTGAAATGAAATGAAATGATATTTTTTATTGCCTTTACAATAGATACATATACATACTTAATCATAGCAAGTAAAAGGCAAATGGAAATGACTCGGTGTATGCTGAAAATTAGAAAAATACTTTTGTATACGCAGGTGAGCCTAATAAACTGCGAGCAGCTGGTGCAGGACGCGATGCGCGTCGCCATCAAGTACGCGCAGGCGCAGCTGCGGCCGACGCGCGCGCAGCAACACGCGCACACGCAGAACAGACAACACAACTGAGAACAGAACACATACATTGCATTGCTGGACGAGGCGAGACGTAGCAATGGGCCTGATTTTAGTGATGCACCGATTTAATGTATGTCTCTTTCTTTTCTATATAAATGAAAAGAGACAGACTACAATGATTCAGGGACGTCAAACTAAAAATAAAGTATGTCACTTTTTTAGTCACGACAGTTTTAGTCGGTGTTTCATCAATCAATCAAGCCCAATGACTCGATGTTCCGGCTGGAAGGAATGTAATACGTGACCACGGTAGACCGCTTTATTGAGTCCTCGCCTGCGGGGTGGGGCGCGCGGGGAGGCGAGAGCGGTTTACATATACGTCGTTTAACAGACAACAGAGCTGAAAAATCTATCGGCAAGCTCAGGAGATAAAGAACGTTAGTGACCATTAATACTGTAGGCAGCCAGGTTTTTTTTTGCAGAAACAACAACGGTAATTAGCGCTGTTAACGTGAAAACGTCACAACGACGCTATCTTTACAAAAAGTCACTTTATAGGGACCCTAATTTAACCCTTGCCCCGCCTGTCCAGCTTCATTTAGCCATGAGATCTTATGTTTATTTACTAATATTTAAATCCGAACTAGTCGTACGTTATCAAGTATTATGCGTTTTAGTTGGAAACTTATCGAGCGCGAGCGTGTATACAAATACATACATACTTTTTTTTAAATAATGTTAGTTTATATTTCAGAGAACTTGCGTGATTTTAATGACAGCGGTTAGTAATGTAATAATGTTGCCAGTCAATACTTTAACCAATTTTAGAAGTAAATACATAGATTTATTTTAGTATGTATTTTATTTGTTAGGTAATTTAATCTTGTTATTTAATATTGTAACAGTATATTACTGAGTCTTCCGCACTATTGTAAACGCAATTATCAGAATTTGTTCAAAATAAATTGATAATTCATTATTTATGAGTTTTATTTCAATGCTGTTTTACTGTATCAGAATCAGACTTTATCGATTGTAGCGCTAACTGTCTATACTGTGCCTGAATGCATTAATAAGTACACAAAATACATCAAAATCGGTCGAGCCATTTTCGTGTTTTTCTATGTATAAAACTAATAGTGGACATGTAAAACAAGGCTTTACGAACATATTCAGTCATTTATTACATAGCTTAAATAACATATCACATATTTACAGTGTCTTGAGACGTTCACTATCTATACACACGAGTAGAGATGGGATCACTAATGGTTGTCCATGTATTGCAGATCTGATAATAGCAGGATAGTGTTGGGCAACGGTCGTGGCTGCGGGGAGAGCACCGTGAGCGTCTGCCGGTCCATATCCACTGCCGTTCTGTGAACAATATTAATAAGAATTAATAATTATTATAAAGTTCAACTTAGCAGAAAATAAGGATAGGTATAGTTGGACAAAGTGATAAGATGGTATTCACAAATTAATATACATTTTCAAAAGTGTTGGATACTTATATTTTGTGAGCATAAAATTTGAATTTTCCTCAATAGTATATAAAGCCATGGCAATAAAACTGTGCTAATGTTATCTCTTTTTGTCAAAACAATATCTTATGGTGAATCCACATCGCTCGGTGGCCTACGTCAAGACCTGTTTGATACTATAGAAAATGCCACCGCGGCATGACAGCTATGCCGCGGCCACACTGCTGGATCCACCATGAGAGATGTTATGGTTGAGGCCTCTGGCGCCTAACCAATCACTTCCATACGAAAATCGCTTGAACACACCACATAACCCTGGACGTCTTTTCAAAGAATAGCCGGTGCGAGGCGAGGTGCTAGCAATTTTGGCTCTTATGGTGGCTAGGAAGCAATGATCTCGCTAGTTCATATTATTAACAGCTGTTCATTATATACTACACATATGGCCGACTTAGAAGAAAATGTATAGATGGCATCAAGGACCGGACCAAACTTCGTTAAGAGCAGCGCAAGACCGCAACGGTTTCTACATGCTGACCTCCAAACTTCAATTTGAAGATGGCACCCAATGATGATTATTATGTACGATTATGTATGATTATTATGTAGAGTAGCTGTGTCGGTTGCCATCGATGTGTCCGCTCGTGTGTTTAACTATTTATACTAAACTCCCGCGCAATCTGACTCAATAGTCAATTGTTAACCTCAGTGGTTTTTAAGGCTATTATAATTTAATAAGGTAATTATATGGATTAGATAAATTAGAAAAAATAATACTGACTGTAGAAGTACCCTATCAGATTAACTTACACGCAAACAAAGCCAGCTAGGTTGGTATGCAGCACGTCGTCGTCGGGCCCGGCCGCGAAGGACACGGCGAGCACGCGGTGCGCGAGCGCGGCCGACGCCGGCACGCCCACCAGCTTGGTGAGCGCGTCCTCGGCACGCATGCCCAGGGGCATGCACGACTTGGGCAGGGATGGGGCGCCCACCTGCGGGATGCCAAAGATGTAAGCTCAAAATTCTCATTCGAGAAGTCAATTCGTGAGCTTTTTCTCAGTGAGAATACCACGTGATGCTTGAAAGTCAAGGTTTGTTCACTCTTTGTACTTTAATTAATCACTGTTAATTTATGTATGGATAAAGTTATGTATCATGTACGTATATTAGTAGTATAATATTCATTTGTTGCTTTTTTGTGTTCTTTTATGCCGCCTCAATCGTTTCTGCCTCACCCAATGGTTGACCGATAGAGAATGCTTTTAGCATTAAGTCCGCCATTTGTACTGTCTTTTTGTCTGTGCAATAAAGAATAAAATAATAATAATAATAATAAGGATTTGTTACAATGGTTGCGGTATAAGGTCCGGTCCATACAAAATTAGCCGGATGCGGGAAATGAAATGTAAAGTGTGACAAGTCCTTTAGTGTGATGTTACGGCTTAATCACTTTCAAACGAAAATCGCTTGAAAACATGACACAAAACGGGCGTCACTTCAAACAAGCGCTTGAAGCGTGCACGCATGCAAGACGTGTAAGCGATATTGAGGTGTTCCTGTTAAGGTGGCAGTGACTTCGATAGTCATGTCATGTTAAAACTTGGTAGGACATAAATAAATAGATGCTATAGCTTATAATAAATACCATCAACGCTATTGACTTCGCGTAGTACTACCAATATTCACATTGGCTGGAAAATATGAAGCTTTATAAAAAAAAAAATAAGCAACTCTTTTGATTGCCTATATCAAAAGGTCACATTACCGTGACCCGTCTCGTACAAAAGCACCTTTAGAAACTAACTTTACAAAATTGCCATATTTCGGTTCTGGTAAATCCTCGCCTGGAGCACCAGCTATCACTTTTTACAGTTTCATCATCATCTAATTTAAGAGTTAAGCTCTTGTCGGTGGAGTTTCTTCCATTCTTTACGATCTTCCGCCATTCTCTTGACCACTTGATACGACGCAACATTAAATTTTTCTTTATTTGATGCATATAGCTTATTCTTGGTCTACAGTTTATCTATTTAAAAAAAACTAGAAGTAAAATATGGACCAACCAACCACTGACCTTGTAAATCTTGAGGTCAGCGAACTTGACGTCGAAAGAGTGCGGGTAGTACGGCGTCCGCTTCCCGTAGAAGTACTCGCGGACGCGCGCGTCGCGGCTCTCCGCGCGCTGCGTGTCGGATCGCTCCACCACCTGGGTAGTACAACATAAATAAAATTAAATGTATGTTCGACCAAAAGCGTAGCGTAGGACGTCCACCGTCAAGATGCACAGACACCTTGTAAAAATCGCAGGAACACACTGGCGTAACACACGGAGGTAAATTTCTCAAATCGAAACCAACACATATTTATCTTTGCTAAAAAACTGAGTAAATAAACATAATTTTTACTTACACCTCCACTCTTTGGCAAATACACCACTTTGACAAACTTGGGCATATCTCTCTTTAGTTCAATGAACAGTCTTTCATTATCTAGGACTAGAATTACATCCACCTAGAAATAAAAATAACATATTTTTAGAAAAATAATCATATTGCAGATTCATTATGTGTGTGTTATAATAAATATGACATATACCTCAAAAGCTTGTGCTGCGTGTGTTAATACTTTGTAGCCTGCGTTTTTTATCCAACCGCATGTGTTTATTATAACTCCAGACGTTGAAGCTGTGAATCAAATAAATGAAAGCTATATTTATTAAATTCTATTTAATTTCCTTGACACAAAAATAAATTAGAAACATTTTAATTAAACAGCCTTCCTATAGCTCTTAGGCCCACTTGCGCACGATGATTTAAACCAGGATTACGCTTATCTTGGATAAAATCTTGTTTATGTCTCTAGCAACATCAAATTAACTGACAGTGACAGAATGATGATTTGAATCCTGCATAATCCTGGGTTCAATTATCATGGGCAAGTAAGCCTCATTTTAGTATACATACATATATATAGTATTGGTAACTATAAGAATGGGTCTTACTGTCACGCTTCCCCACTCACCCACCCTTTTCGTGTCATTATGTTTGTCTGTTTTGTGTCTTTACGGTTCGTTTTTGGACACTTATCTCAACATGCAGCAACAGTTCCATTCTTACGATAACCAGGTTATAGGCATGCTTTTGTTTGATTATGTTACCATAGATAGTAAGATGTTTAGCTCATACAAAAAATATTAACGGCATACTATTTAAAACTAACCTTTTTTGTTGTTTTCACACCTCTCTGCTATAACTTCAGCTAGCCTAGATACTATAGTGTTGTAAAGCTCTAGATTTTCTGCGGGAGACTTGTGTCCAAAGTGGTATACTAGCGGGGCTTGTTGGCTGAACCCTTCTTCAATGGACGCAGGCCTTTCTACCAACATTGCACCTAAAATGATTGTAATTTAAATATAAGTACCACATTATTGTTATACTATTGGCACTTGATTAGTATTTATCAGAATCTAATTGAAAAATCTACAAACATAAAAAGTTAAAAGTGTGTGGACTTCTCTGTTAGTTTATTTAAGACATTATTTTTTTCTTAAAAGATGAAATATGAAACCAAAAATTGCGCACGGGCGGGATTCGAACCAGCATCTTTCTGGCAATCCGGGCCAACTGCTCTTCCAATTGAGCTACCGTGCTGTCGGTCCGACCGCGCGAAATTCTTGGTCTCATTGATACGTCATTGCGTGACGTTATATGACACTGTGAGTGTTAAAAATATTGTAAAAACCATTCATTATTTTTTTTATTTACTTGACTGATACACAAAAGCACAAGAAATTCAACTTGTGTAAAAACAGAATTTTTCTCATTTCCCTTCCCTATAAATAATGATCAAAAATCATTGTCGCTTTGTCGCTTCGGTTATTTTTATCAGTTAGGTTAGTTAGGAAGGCAGATCATTGTTTTAAAATTGAGACATTATTTATTGCCCAAGTCTATAAGAAATAATCACTAAGTACCTACTCTAAAACAATAATTAATGTACATTATTTATGAGTCTACCTACCTATTGTCCCTGGAATACTAATATTTCCCTGTCCAACATCCAAGTCAACATATATCGGTCTCCTGCCCATTCGAACTGCATAATTCAGTAAGATCCGAGTCAATGTGGACTTTCCCACATCTCCGGGACCCACAACCATGGTCACAGGCCCTCGTGTGTTCTCTTGTTCTGCTGCTACCCTCTGTTGCTCAAGGGCTGCATGAACATTTAAGTACACAACCTGGAAATAATTACAAAAGAAATAATAACAACTTACTGAGGAGTAATGTAGAATAGGTGAAGAAAAGATAAGGAAATACTATTTCTGTTAAAATTGTGATGTTTGTCACACTATGTGAGAGACAACCTTTAAATTCAACACAAGACATTTTTTTACCATAGGAGTCTCCTTTGCCACATAACTGACTTCAGTTCGCCCTCGCAGCTCCACTGTGCAGCCGTGCCACGTAAACACGGCCACTTTCGCGCCCGTATGGAACTCATATGGCTTCCCCTTTACCAATTCAGTGCCAAATAACTCGGCATAGCCACTCTTAACCTATAAAAACAAGTTATCATATAAGTACTTTATTCAACCATTTGCAACTGTTTCAGAGATACACTATAACATGAAAAACACTTATAAGAGCCTAGCATTTCATCAACTTACTTCTAAAACAACTTTTTCGTTCTTTGATTCCACTTCGAAACGGAGCTCCGAATCAGGGTCCAATTTGAACTCTTGCAATTGCACTTCAGTCATTTTGCTATATAAGTGAATTATATGATTACAAATTGAACTTCAATCGATGATTAAACGTAAAATGTTATTGGATTCTGCTAAAAAGTAAACAAAACAACGCAAAAGCAAATATGATTCGTGTTCGTGTCATGCACAGTGGTGTCATGCATGACATGAGTGACAGGCAAAGACAGTTAAAAAAAAACGCGACATTGTTTCTTTGTACCGAATCCAGAGCAAAACTTTACACATAAAAAGGTTTATGGATTAGTTTGGTTCAAAGGCACTAAAATAAGAAGACTTCTTAAACGTACAAAATCTAATTTTATGTAAATATTACAATACATTACGAAAACGAAAAAAGTGTATATACACTATCAATAAATTAATATAACTTAAAACACAAAATTCGGAATGAGTTACCTGTCACTTATGTCATGCAGATGATGTCGTTTCGTTTCTAGCAGCAAGGTTTTCAGATATCACTATATCGTTTAATTAGTTATGTATGTACTTATGTGCTAAAAAAAATGAGTCATAAATAAATGCTCAGGTTTTTTAGTACGATTTTATTGAAATTTTTCAAGCTCCAAAAGTTATTGAATATTTACAAAAATAAAATTGAAAATTGGAAATAGTATTAAATAGTTATAAATAACGGAAACGGAACGTTGACAACGACATTTCAATTTCAAAAAATTGTTTTTGAAATAGGTAGTAAACAAAGAACACATTTTTGGTGTTTTGATTTATTTTTGTTAACAAAAGTGCATGTTATTTATAACAAATCATGGAGAATTCATTCTTTGAATATCGTGATAAAACTGAAGTAAATAGTGACTCTGATAACGAAGTTATCGACAGCAGTTTGGTTGTAGACCAACCTTTCTCAACTAAGAAAACGCCGAATTTTAAGAATCGTACCGTTTTTGTTGCGGAATCAGAAGAATCTGTTTCAGAGGGTAAGTTTATTAAAGAATTCATAAACTTCCGTGTAGTAACATAAAATCAGAACCATGGCATTCACAATTTCACATAGGTTGTCACCGAGTTTCTGATTAATTTTATGGTTCCCATTTGCATTATGTATTTAACCCAGAATAAAAATCAATTCTATAAGCTTACTCATGTTGTATAGGTAAATAAAACCCTCGTCCATCAGGAGTAGCACTATAGTCGAGTCACTTGTGATAAAAATTTAAGTAAGTCTACAGACTACCCTGATTTCAGATACTGACAGTGACCAAGAAGATAATGAACCACTATCTAAACTTAAATCTGTGGCACAGAACAGCGGTGTTCATGACCATAATGTGGTTTTGAGCAGTGATGATGGTAAGTACCTTGATTATTAACATAATCAATTTACGGTACAATTTGGACCGAAAATTCAGTAATAGGTTTTTGGACTCCATGTCAGTCCTTGTTTGTTAGCATTTGCAGCTTATCAATGGGGCTTGTATCCAATAATTATGCAGATTCCAGTTATATCCATGTATTCGAATTCCACATAGATTTGTACATCACCATACTTAAAGATACATTAATTATAGGTAATTAAAAATACGCGCCATTAGCTAAGACCTGAAATTCCAGTCTATATATGTTTTTTTATAACGTTGGTAGCAAACGTCAGAGTTGCCAACCGAACTGCTACCGTTCGGAATGTGGCCTCTTTACACTCGCCACATCACCCCCCTACGGAGTAAATTTTCACAATATAAAATAACAAATTACCTTAGTACAATAAGTGTTCATATAATTAATATATTTCAACAATACATAACTAAGTAATTAGGTACACCTTTATATACACAACATAAAAATTTACAAATACAATAGACTAAATTTACATGTACACCAAGATGATGTAATTTATGTACAACCGACATCATGACGTGACAGATGACAATAAAATCTTTCTGTACATGAACTATTTACATAACTCAAAATAGATCTCTGCTATAATATTTTTTCTATTTTTCACAAGTTGCAAAGTTCTACATTGGTAAATAATGCTATTCTTATTTCTAGGTTGGTAATTCATCTTACATTTAAATATCAAAAACAGGTTTGAACCTAACCGTTCTACCAGATCTGGTAGTAACCGGTTTAAGAGGCAATTTATCGACTTTAGATTCGACGTTGGTGGAACCGCTAGTTTGCACTAAAGTAGAAGGTTGAGAAGAAGGTGCACAATGAGTTGAACCTTTTACTGTTGGTTTTGGGGGGCCCTTATTAATAAGATCGGACTCCGAAGAAATGAAAGCTGGTTTGGTGCGGTCGATACTAACTTCCACACTTTTTCCAGATATTTCAATGGTTATGGTCTTGTTCTTACGGTCAATCACCTTATAAGGCCCAGTATACGGCGGTTGAAGGGATTTCCGAACAGTGTCATCCCGCAAGAATATATGGGTAGAATTTGACAAATCTTTGAAAACAAAAGGTTTTGGCTGTGAATGATGTGATGCAGGAGTAGGGCGGAGATTTGTCATAATTGATTTCAGTTTAGCGATGAGGTCGTCATAAGATTCTGTGGATTCTGGATTAGCTACAAGGAACTCGCCAGGCAGACGCAACGGTTCTCCATAGACGAGCTCAGCTGATGAACATTTCAGATCTTCTTTGAGAGCAGATCGTATTCCTAAAAGAACTAAAGGCAATGCCCGGTACCAAGAGTCATGGTGACACATAATTGCAGCCTTTAACTGTCGGTGAAAACGCTCTACCATACCATTCGCTTGGGGATGGTAACTGGTAGTCCTAATACGCTTTGAAGCACCGAATGACATGAGCTTGTTAAAAAGCGCTGATTCAAATTGCCTGCCTTGATCAGTTGTAACAGATAAAGGCACACCAAAACGAGAAATCCAACCATTTATAAAGCGATCTGCAACTTCATCTGCAGTGATGCTCGTCATTGGTAAAACTTCGGGCCAGCGAGAAAAGCGATCAATGGCCGTCAGGCAATAAGAGAAACCATTAGAAACCGGTAAAGGTCCGATTATGTCTAAATGAATGTGACGAAATCTTGCTGATGGAGTGGTAAATGTACCCAGTGGTGCTGAAACATGACGGGTAACTTTACTCTTTTGGCAGGGAAGACACTCTTTAGCCCATCTGCGACAGTCTTTATCTATTCCAGGCCAGACGTACCTTTCAGATACAAGGCGGAAAGAAGCTGTCGTGCCCGGATGGCTAAGCCCGTGGAGTTCATTGAAAACAGCTCTGCGAAAAGATTTTGTGAGGAAAGGACGAGGCTTGCCGGTAGACATATCACATAAAATTGAAATTTGGGATCCAGGAATCACTACTTTTGTAAGTTGAAGGCCAGAATCTTTCTGACAAAACTTCATAATCTCTGTGTCTGTTTGTTGAGATTGAGCAAGAGCTTCATAATTCTGCAACATTGATATAGCATCAATACGAGAAAGGGCATCAGCAACGACATTGTCTTCACCTTTAACGTATTGAATATCAGTTGTAAATTGCCCGATAAATGACAATTGGTTTAATTGTTGAGGCGGAAGCTTCTCGCGGCGCTGACTAAATGCATATAGTAAGGGTTTATGGTCCGTAAATATTGTAGCGTGTTGAACTTCTAAAATATGTCGGAAATGTTGGACGCTTTCATAAACTGCTAACAATTCTCTATAATAAGTTGGTAATGTTGCTTGTTTTTTTGAAAGTTTTCTGCTAAAGAAAGCCAAAGGTTGCCACTGCTCCTTAACTTTCTGCTGCAAACACGCCCCAATATGAGTATTCGACGCATCCGTGAATAAACCCAGAGGAACATCAGATTTGGGGTGAGCTAAAATCGTGATAGAAGATAGACTCTTTTTGCATTCCTCGAAGTGTTGTATTAAATCATCTGACCAAGGGAAAGGTTTTGCTCCTTTGCCACCAGTAGCTGTAAGAGCGTCAATCAGTGGTGCTTGATGTTTAGCAGCCTGAGGTAAGAATTGGCGATAAAAATTGATCATGCCTAAAAATCGTCGTAATCCTTGAACAGTTTTTGGAGGTGGGAAATCGATAATGCTTTTAATGCGGTCCACTGGAGGACGTGTACCATTAGAGTCGATTGTGTAACCAAGAAAGGTAACCTGCTTTACGCCAAGAACACATTTCGACGGATTTACTACCATACCGTAGTCCACTAGCCTTTGAAAAAGTATTTTAAGATGTTCTCTGTGCTCAGCAACGCTTTTTGAAAATACTAAAATGTCGTCAACGTAAGCAAAGCAAAAATCTAACCCACGAATCACCTCATCAACAAATCTCTGAAATGTTTGGCCGGCATTTCTAAGACCGAAGGTCATATAAGGGAATTCAAATAACCCGAACGGTGTAGTAATAGCGGTTTTGCAGATGTCATCTGGATGAACAGGTATTTGGTGATATGCTTTTTCTAAATCGATCGTGCTGAAAATAGTTGATCCAGTCAAATTATGATTAAAATCCCCTATATGTCTTACTGGGTAAGAATCGGGAATAGTGCGCGCATTTAAAGCACGGTAATCTCCGCATGGTCGCCAGGATGCGTCTTTTTTGGGAGCCAAGTGCAGAGGAGAAGACCATGGACTATTAGATGGACGCGCTACTCCACATTTAACCAAATAGTCAAACTCTTTTTTCGCAGTTAATATTTTTTGTGGAGCTAGTCTTCGAGGACGACATGAGACCGGAGGGCCATCAGATGTTAAAATATGATGCACTGTATTGTGTTTGACAACTCTTGGAAGACCTGGTGGGCGAGTGAGTTCCGGATATTTATGTAAAATATCTGCAAAAGGAGAATTGTTGTCGAAAATTGCTTTAACGCTTTGGTGAACAAAAGATGCGACAGAAGCTGGGGTTGTAAGACCAGTGAGACCGTCGCGAAGGAGTTTGTTACGACAATCTGGAAGAAGGTTGTAATAGGCCATAAAATCTGATCCAATTATGGCTGTATCAACATCTGCAATTACAAAATTCCATTTGAAATCCCGTCGCAGGCCAAGATTGAGGCTCAAGGAACGGCAGCCATAAGTATTTATAGTACTGCCGTTTGCTGCATTAAGCTGGAGACCAGTTGGTACTTGCTTGATGTTACAAAGTTTTTTTGGATAGATACAAAGGTCGGATCCGGTGTCAAGAAGGAATTGCATTTTACTATTCTTGTCAGTAACAAAAAGCCGGCGACTAGCAAAATTGCAGTCAGAGGTCGCCATCACTGACTGCTTTGTTGATTTCCCGACGGAGCAGACGGATCGGACCAAGTACAAGGTTTGATGCATTTCCTTGCAGCAGCGCCGAAACGATAATGATACCAACAAAAAGGGTAAGATTTCGGCGAGCCGGATCTAGACCTGGAATTAGAACGAGACCTTGAAGAGTCCCGAGGTTTTCTCTGAGCAGTAAGTGCAGCGACCTGACAACTCAAATCCTTTAATTGAGATGTAATTACCGTTAAATCGAATGGTTGATCAGCAGTTTTTACGGCACTGACAGATACTGGAGTAACTTCAATAATTTTGTCTGCTATTTCTGCAATTTTATCAAGAGATAATTCGGATTGAGCTGTTAAAATCGCCTGGATGTTGATAGGCAATCTTTGCAACCATAACTCTCGTAACATTTTTTCGTCTGAAACATTTAAACCTGCAAGAGATCTGAGATGTCGAAGAAACTGGGTTGGTTTACGGTCCCCAATTTCTTCTCCCGAAATAAGTTGCCTTAATCTTTGAGCTTCTGAAATGGAAAACCGCCGAATCATTTCCGCTTTAATCCACTCATAGCGTGTACCTTTAGCTGGGGGGTTAACAACTAGGTCTTCGACCTCATGCGCTAGCCTGGAATCTATTTGAGCGATGACATAATTATATTTTGTATCATCCGCTGTGATTTGAGACAAGGCAAACTGTGCTTCAATATGTGCGAACCACGCCGCAGGGCGGTCTATCCAAAAGGGGGCTATTTTGGGGCTAACAGCAAGTAATTTTGGAATAGTATCTTTTTTATGAGCATTGCTTGTAGACTGAGCCGCGAGACGATTTTGAAGATCAGCATTCTGTTGTAAAAGAGCATTATTTTGTTCAAGAAGTATTGCAAGGCGCTCTTGCCATTCCACCAACTCGTCCATTGTGATAGGAAAATAGTTTAACTTGTTTTATTCATTGAGAAATATGCAATAACGAATAAGTCGTTGGTACAAAACACAATTCAAATATATTAAAATACACAGCAGCAATGTTAGACAAAAATCGCAGATAATTCATTCGTTAACATTTTTATAACAGTCTTTGTACAAAAAATGTATATATTTTAACTTATGTATGGCACAAGACAATTTATTCCATGGCAGTAGTAATATTTGCAAAAATTAAAAAATAAAGTCTTTTTTTTTTTTAATGATGCACTCCACAACACGAAGAATAGAACGTTGCACTAAGTCTATGGTCTATGGTAGTTGATGAATAATGATCGCGCTTTTTGGCGGGAAGGGATAAAAATTATTTCAACACGAACAAATACATTTTTAGCAATCTTGATATGTCGATCAACAATACTCGTATCTATTTCTTGTTGTAATCATATGAACACTCTTTTGCAGGCGCTTACCTATGCGCTATTGATGCATGTTACTTACGGGGTCACCACTTTGGACTCCATGTCAGTCCTTGTTTGTTAGCATTTGCAGCTTATCAATGGGGCTTGTATCCAATAATTATGCAGATTCCAGTTATATCCATGTATTCGAATTCCACATAGATTTGTACATCACCATACTTAAAGATACATTAATTATAGGTAATTAAAAATACGCGCCATTAGCTAAGACCTGAAATTCCAGTCTATATATGTTTTTTTATAACGTTGGTAGCAAACGTCAGAGTTGCCAACCGAACTGCTACCGTTCGGAATGTGGCCTCTTTACACTCGCCACAGGTTATTGGATCGGCAGGCCCTTCCCAATAAAATGGATCTCCTTGAATGTATGGTGACAAAACACTATAAAAACAAAAATAAACTATAAAATGGATTTTCATCTTTTCACACTATCCATTCTAGTTTTTTTTAAATACTTAAGTTATTTCATGTAAATAACTAGATTTTTTATTGAATTAAACTTCCATTATTATCTATCCACATACCACCATTGCCATATCATGTAGTAATGTAGTTGGTAAATTGTGTTGTATATGTAGTATATGTATTTTAGATGGAAGTAAAAGAGGCAGCATTAGAAGGCAGTCTGTATCTTCACCCAATAAAGTAGTTCTAAGCTCATCTGACGAAGGTAAGTCTCATGTTTCACACAAATCACATCACTGGAAATAGTTCTATATAGAGATGGGCCGAGTACTCGGTTAATACTCGGTACTCGGCGTACTCGGCAGGTTTTTTGATACTCGTACTCGGCCGAGTAACTCGGTTTCAGTGCCGAGTATACTCGGTTTAAGTAAAGCAATATATTTAGGTAGAAATTATCTAAGCGACTGGGTAAATCTATCACAACCTCAATTATGATAATGAATGAGTAGAGACAAAATGAGGAAAACGTTAGTAAAAATAATAATATGTGAAATTTTATTAAGTAAGATTGTGTTGTGGTGATGCAAAGCTCTTTGCACGTTCTAGTAACAGACAATTCCATTTTTCTTCGTAGACTTTACCAGCCTCCGAAAATAGGGGCCCTGCCCACCACTCGAACGGACACTTGTCTTTTGCTAGCAATTTTTTTTTGTAATAGCGGCCTTATTTAAATTTAGTAAATAAAGTGTAAATTCGTCATTGGCTGTAAGTCTTACATGTCTATATTTTATGTTATCATGCTGTGGATTTTGTATTACAAAAAAAAAAGTAATGGGGCTTTTAGGATCATCGCGTTCTAGTGGCTTGATGAAAGCTTATTCTGTGCGAACCTGGTTTGTACTTGTTTACACACCCGAAACAGAAGTTTGATTGAACCGAGTTACTCGGCCGAGTACTCGGTTGGAAAAAAAATGAACCGAGTAATACTCGGTACTCGGTACTCGGCAAAAGTGCTACTCGGCGCATCTCTAGTTCTATATAAATACATAGTTTTGATTTTTAATTCAACACCTTAACATCATATTTTATATGGTTTTTGAAAGTTTTGATACCCTGAATATTTCATACTAAATAATTATCATTTAGTGCATTGATTGATTTAACATAATTAATAATGCTGTTCAAAAAATATTACTGATGAAAATTTTTACTGATGAATTTTTAACAGAAGAAGTATCACCAGAAGTTGTACCCAGACGCCGTCCACCAATGAGGCCCAAGTCTATTGACTCCAATGATTCGTTCATCGGACGAGTCAAGTCCAAGAAACGTATGATCTTTGACTCAGATGCAGACAATTCTATAGTGATAGAACACGACAAAAACAAAAAACTCACTTGTATGAAAGATACACCACTTAAAATTGATAGTGGTAAGAAAGTTGCTATTGCAAAGGATGAAAGCATGTGTGATGATGATGAGAGGGATGAAGCTAGCGAAAGTGAAGAAGAGGGCAGTGGCGAAGAAAGTAGTGGTGAAGAAAATGATGATGATGATGATGATGGACCAGACGAAGATGAAATGGTGATGTCGCGGGCTACACGGATGAGCATCATGGGTGTCGTGCCGAAGACTGGTGACAGCGATGACGAATCTGACTTTATTCAGTCTGACGATGTAAGTTTTTTGACATAAAGTGACATTGTGTGTTGCTTTTATTGAATTACTTCCAAAAATTTAAGCCTTCTTCCGTTTTTAGAGCAAACCAAACTCCCGAGTAGGCTCCACGTGCAGCCTAACTGATTTACCGGATGTCAGCACCTCCATCCGCAAATCACCGCAAAAACCTGACGAAGAAATACATTCCGTACCTGACAATGACACTTCCGGATTAACCTGCTCCCCCTTTACAAGCCCATTGAAAGATGTTACCAATGATGAAAATAATGTTGTTAGTCAAAACATTTCAATAATAGACTTAGATCTGAAAAAGAAAGAATCTCAAGATTTGAAGAGTAAGGTTCTAAACAATTTGTCTCAAGAACATACGTATACAAAGACTGTTGCAAATGACGATGACGACGTTACTATAATAGATAGTAAACCTGAAATTATAGCGCTGAGTAGTGATGATGAGGATGAGGTAAGTCATCATGAGGTAACATTCATTACTTAGGTACAAATGTTCGTGCTCATAGCGTACGTAAACGTATGTCCCTTGCGGGATACGAACCCGCGACCACTAGCATGGTAGTCAGGAGCGCTAAACCACATCTTCAAGATGGAAATAAAATAATGTTTAAAAAAGAAAAAGAATTAACTCGTCAAGTATGTGTGAACGAGACACAATAGAAATTCCATTATTATGCGACTCCCGGCAGTCGTTTGATACCTGACTGATTAATATCCTTTTGAAACAATCCAATGTAAAGACGCGTAGTAGTCCCTTGTGTTGAAGGGTGAAGATATAAAGCAGCGGGTCACCGGTACCGAACATGTACGAGCTGGTGATATGCCGAGTCGTCTTTTGTTGTTCTTGAAAAATTTGGTATTCGTTGGTCAAATTAGGACTAGTCGGAAGAATTTGTATAACGAACACTAAAATATTCGATGGATAAAGGTTCGAATCGGGAAGACTGTTTAAAACAGTCTTCCCGATTCGAATCGGGAAGACTGTTTAAAACGAATAGCAAAATTTTCTAATACCAAAAAGTTGTCAACTCGCCACATCAATTAGTCGTACAGGTTATTCGGTTGGTACCGGTAAACTGCCGCTTTATATTTGCACCCTACGCAATCTTATGAGGAGTCACCCTACCTATAGACATTTACATTGTGGTCTCACTACAACTATTGTTTATCATTTCTCAGCGAAAAAGAAGGTAGACGCATTGCTACCTACCCGCTATTTCATAACAAATTTCAAAAGGCCATAACGAACGCACATATTCAATCAGTAGCCATGAACTTGTTGAACATTGTGTTTATCTAGCAAATTAGATGTTTTTGTGTGCGTTTGTGATATACATTGAGTGAAATAGTTGTAAAAGATAAAATTGTGAACGCCGTAATAAAACGAAAGAAATATGCCGAGAAGTTCGAAAAGTCCGAAAGCGGACGATTCGGTAAAGTTATTGAAATCGTAAATTGGAAGCAGTTTTTTTTATTAAGCTTCATTAACTTTATAACAAACCAGAATACCACGTATACTGTTTCATTTTGTTAACATACTCGTATCTTGAACACGACACGAACATTTAAAAGCTTAAAAATATTTTTCAATTTGCCCATTATGACAACTTTATAGTAAGCAAGCAATACTGGAATCAAGACAAATAAAATTTTAAAACAAAACTTAATAACGCACTTTAGTACAGTAGCTATACCTATTTTCTGAGGCAAATTAACGGTGCTTTATCAATTCGATACAGACACAATGTTAAAACTCCTTGAAATCCATTCTCACTAAATCATAAATTGCAGGTTACACACAAAAAGACGTCCAAAAAGTCGCCAAGCATCAAAAAGTCTCCGAAATCCGCTAAGGATGAGGACAGCCAGCCTCGCGCGGAGACCACGATCAGGCAGTTCCTGGCGCCGCCGAGCTACCCCAACCAGGTGGTGTACGTCAGGAAGCAAGTGCGGGAGAACGAGCTCAGCAAGCTCAACAGCTTGCAGGAGGACCTGCACAACATCAGGGTAAGAGCTTCAATAGAACAAGCTTATAGCTTGAGCCACTAGTCGCGGCTGCTAAACGCGACCACTTCTGATTATACAAGACTCTAGACGCGGTCACTAACCGCAACCAAGAGTGGCTCAGTCAAAGATAAGATATATATTTATTTACTTAAACATGTGTACAGTACATAGTTTTTACAAACACAGTAGCAGAGATGTTAAAAACTAATTACAAACCACGACGTGGCCACCAATCGCAGCCACTAGCTGCCACCACAAGTGTATATTAACTCGTCAAGTATGTGTAAACGAGACACAATAAAAATTCCATTGTTATGCGACTCTCGGCATTCGTTTGATACCTGACTGATTACGCCTCTAATCGCGGCCACTAAACGCGCCAACTATCAGCTCGGTCAAGCCACTAGTTGCGGCCACCAATGGCAGCCACTATTGGCTAAGTAGCTGCTACCAGTCGCCCCCACTTCTTTATTTAACTCGTGGCTTTGACATTGAGCAACTAAATCTCATAAAAATCTCAGAAAAACGACATATAAGCTTCAAATACAGCAGTATCTTGTTTAATTAATAGTAATTTGTTTGCTGTTTCATCCACAGAACCTCTTAGAGAACATGGATGTGAGCACCCTCCCCGACGGTGGAGTGAGGCTCATCGAGCGGCTGACGGCGCTCGAAGCTGAAGTGCGGCGCCAGGGGGACAAGGTCGCCAACATGGTCGTCGAGCCAGGTAAAGGGGATTCTTAAGAGGCTAATGGCCCATTTACACGAGGCCAGTAGCACTGGCGCCAGCCAATTAGAAACCGTTCTATTCTATTGGACTGGCTTCGTCCACTGGCTTGGGCCAGTCCAATGCACTGGCCTGGCTCTATTTTCACGAAGCCAATACTGGCCTGGCTTATTGGACTGGCTCGTCTACTGGCCTCGTGTAAATGGGCCATAATAGCGCCAAGTTTCTGCAACCTATCTACAACTGCTCAGTAGTAGGGATTCGTGCGTTCTGGCTCACTATTTCCGGTCCCCCCCTTCCCCCCTCTCTTCCCTTCCCCGCCCCCGCATTTTCTAGCTCATCATCGGCGGTCTGAGCGGGATCGCCGGCTAAAAAAAAAAAAAAAAGTTTGGTGTCAAAATGGGGGTTTTCGGCCATGCCCGATCGATCTATGCGGTCCATTTTTGCGTAGCTGCACTCCTTCGCGTTTTAGCTTTTGCGTCAGATAAGCTCCAATACCCCTCATTAAGATAAGGCTAATCCTCCTCGACGTCCCATTGTCCTTTTACACCATTGTTCTCATAGTCGAAGAACACTAATGTATTGCAGATAACATTCCTTTGTCAGGTTGACAACAATAGAAGCAGTGTTATGAAATAAAACTTTGGCATTCGGTAGATATCGCTGTTTGTATTACAGGTGGAATAGATGCACTACCTGTTAACATAACTGTTAACATAACAGCGCCATCTAGAATTTTCGATACATACTTCTTTGAAGCAACATCTATCTCTCATCATTTGAATCTTCATCACAACTCATTCATTCGCTTTAAGCTTTAAGCAGGTCCAAAACATTTCTATTCTAATTTCAACGCGTTCTACTAGATGGCGCTATAAATGCAATTGCAGGTTTACGCGCCCCTTGTTCTACCGAAAATATGCCTACGTACCAAACCCAGTGTGTTCGTCTTATTCCGCATCCCGGTGGTGGTAAAATTAACAACATAATTTTAAGATCAATTTTGTAAACTGTATTCTCAGCAAATAAGTGATTGATTTGATTTGATTTACCATATCGATACAATCCAGTTCACTAAGAACGTTATCAACAACATTCTTCAATTCCCTTTGTATGTACTGCACATAGCTTCATAGACTCAATTTATTTTCAAATGTTTTGTTTATCATAATTGCATTCTAATAGGCTCTTAATGTTGTAGTAAGTATTGCTGTTTATCATATCAATACCATCCGGTCCACTACGAACGTTATCAACAACATTCTTTAAATTCCTTTGTATCCACTGCACATAGCATCATAAAGACTCCTTATTTATTTTCAAATGTTTTGTTTATCAAAATGGCATTCCAATAGGCTCTTAATGTTAAAGTAGATATTGCTGTTTATCATCATATCAATACCATCCGGTCCATTACGAACGTCTATGGTAACTATCTATGATACATAACTTCTTATCATAATTGCATTTTAATGGTTTGTAGTTTCTTTATGTTTTAAGCAGATAAGTCTTAAGCGTAATGCGTAAGCGTATGATTGCGTTAGTTTTACTAGTATAAAAGGTCTGCGACTTTATCTTTCCTCACACAGTTGCTCTTTAGCTCTTCAAAAACTACTACCTACTATTTTAACTAGTTCAAGGAAACCTTCTGCCAATGGAATCCGAGATGGATGTAAGTATTAATTTTAAATATTTATTTTCTTTCTACAACTTTTCTTTGTGTAATAATAACTTATCTTTGTTTGTATTCATTGTTATAGCTCACATGTGGTACTGGTGCCATTGACTTTGAAGAAAATACGTACAAGCATTACTACTATCCAGTGTCAGATGACGAATCATCGTCAACCATACCGAAATACTCAGCAAAAGTGGACTCTCTGGCATTGGATGAATTTTTTGAAGAACCGACTATAAAGAAAAAGGGAAAACTTCGGGCTTCAACTGTGGCTAAAGCAACGGTAGATGGAGTTTCATATTTATCCAGTAACGAAGATGACGGAGCTGAAGCCACTCATCTTATAAAATTGGAAATTTATGATCTGAAAAAACTTAAGAATATACCGGAGTGTGAACACTGGAAACACAGCGACGTACGAATCAAATACTACAACAGGACAAAATCAAACAACCATCAAAAGACGCGACAATTAATTTACAATATAACCAAAGAAATTTCCAGTTCACCACATGTAAAAAAGTTTACTATTAAATCGAAAAAATAAATCTTAACTTTACTATAAAATTATTTGTTTTATTTCAATTAAACACATTAGATATTTTCAACTTCTTTATTATTATAATAAAATAAAGCGTAGGTACATTAACTACTTAATATCATAGGTACACAATATTACACCAATACAAAAGACTTAAACATATCTTGTAACAATGCATCATTACTGATAGTATCATCATTAAACATTTCAACAAAGTCATTTAAAGATATATCTCTACGTTTAAGATACAAATACACAAGGCAATATTCGCCACAAAATGATGAAAAAATATTCTGAATAATTTTACTGTTATATATCCACTTACTAGTGTTTCGTTTCAAAAAAGATAAATGATAAGTGTCAGGTTTTCGACCGAAAGTATCAAAGTATTCTCCAACACCCTCTGAACTTATATAAATAGCTATCCAATGAGTGCCCGGCTTTGTATCAGGATCTAAATTACTGATCAAGTAAACAGGAGGTGTCATATAGACCGGTAATCGGTTAGCAGGAAAAACATTAGAACTTAAAGTAGGATGTATTTTTGTTAAATATTTACTAATTTCTTGAGTATTCATAGTGGTTTATGGTGTCTGCCTAACTCAGAAGTAAACAAACATATAAATAAAATTAAAGGAGAATTTATTTTTTATACATAAACTTAACTACTAAAATCCACACTTATATTTCTATTTTTATCTATCTCAATTATATTATCAAATTCAGCATAAACAATGCAGTTGATTGTTTGCGTCAGAGCATTTTCAAACCTTACTTCTATTCTAAGACTCCCATGTTTTATTAAATTCCAATGTGTTGATGAATTTGCGGATAGATCTGGTGTAAGATCAAAGGCCAGCAAACAGTAACCTTTCGGGTATCTGTCCTTACTTATACCATTACCTTCATTCATAAAATGAATACCAGTTCCTGAGAAGAGTGTATGGTAAGCAGCAGTGTGTAGCCCATTACTAAATGAGGGCTGCAACGCCTTTGAAGGTATTTGCATGCCATCTATGTACAAACTAAATGTATTTACTCCAAAATTATCAAAATCATAAGGATTTTTATTAAAGCTACCATTAAAAGCTGTATTGTTAACAAACCCAACAATACATCGTTTTGGTATCTGCCCAAGAAAAACATTGTCAAGTGTTTTACCCTGAATACCAGATGGAATTGTTAAAACTTTAACTTCAGCTCGTGTAATTGGATACTTTGCAGTTGTAGATGCTAAAACTTTTTGATGAGCGAGGAGTACACTTGGATTGATACGAGCTTTACGAATCATAAGAGTGGCATCAGTGATGGATACTTTTACTTTCATATCATTTGTCGGAGCCATTAAATTAAAAGAATCTCTAGATCTTACTAGTTTTACACACATTTCGACTCCATTAATTAAAAATTTTTCTTGATTAAAAATATCACCATGCAAATGTCCCATCATTTCCACCTCTTTGCTATCCTTAACATACTTTAATCTCTCTGTAAAACCCTTGTTTGATTCATCGGCGTTATTCATTTTTCCAGCAGTATCTTCATACCACATTCCACAAGTTAAGTGTGACTGTTTTGCATGAGGATGATAATTTAATAGAGTTTCTATATAGGCACGGTATCCGTAGGTATTATTAGGAGGAGATACAAGTTTTTGATTTAAATATACATCTAATTGACTAAACAGAGAATGAAGCCAGTAGTTGACGGGTGCTACAGTAGTTGTATCAGCCAGTGGTGTTAAATCTTGATTCAATATTTTAGCCTTGATGTGGATTAATGTATGAGATAAATCAACATAGTCATCTCCAGAACCTGGGATTTGAAATTCTAGTGGTCCATCATCACTAAGTGATGAAATAGGTTTATAGTGTATCCATTGTCCATTTTCTATACTTGTTTGAGTTGATGGTAAGGCAAATAAGTCCAGTTCAGACTTGACGCACTCACAAGAATGATTATGTAAAAAAGACATTTTGAAATAGTTTTCTAAGAAAATATATCGTTGAAATTTAATTTATTATTTCTCCTAGCTTTTTTAATTGTTCTTCCTTTCAATTCCTCTGATTGAATGAGACTTTGTGTACGCCGTCTTTTGTTTTTATTACCAGATCCTGTCATCACTCTATTTATCTTATCATCAGCTTTTCTTTTCAGATTCAAAGTAGCTTCTTTAAAACGATCTTTTACAGATTCTTGTAAGGGTTTTGCATGAACCATATCAGTTAAAAGTCCTACACCAGCATTTAAGGCTTCTTTACCAATCACTCTTGCACCATTTGATAAAAGCGGTAAAACTGATCTAAACAACCCTCCCAAAAAACTCCCAACACCATGACCACGTTGATGTGGTACACCTTTATAAATTACACCTATTCCAGTTCCAGCTTGATGAGTATAGTAATGTTGATATGGGCAAATATTATTATTATGTTTGGAGTACATTTTATTGATTATGGATACGTTTGAAATGCAACTTTACACAACTCGTCCCAAACTCAAATGGTATGTTTTCTCCTGTGTTTGATCTTATATCTATTTCAACTGTATCGAACTCTCTACGCATTACAGGAATATAATGCGGCGGTGAAAATATATGCATTTTATTTGATCCATATACGTATTTAACTGGGTCTAATGATATAATTCTTAATAACGGGGACATGACATCTCCAACTATTTGAGGTTCTATTATATCACAATAAATGAATAGTTGAGAGGGTAACCCTAAGTAAAGATTGGCTGGGAATTTACCAGTGGTTTTATATGCTACATCAGTATTTGGATCAAAACCAAGTTGGAGACTCAAAATTGGAGAAAATTTTAGAGAAATTATATCATCAATATTTCCAGTTAGAGTTGTGTACTTAGAAATTTTATCATGACGTAGTTTAAATGATTCTCTTGAATTGAGTGCTACTAAAACGTCATTAATGTTCTCATAACTGGAAGCTGGTATATGGTCCTTGTATGTAACTATAGATGGTTCTGCTTCATTAGCAACAGTCATTTTTTTTGTTATGTACATGATGTTTTGATTATTTTGAACTGTAAACATTGTACATGGATATTGAAATTCTACAATTGCCACCGACCATTCTCCTTCCAACTTAATGGATTTTGGTAACTTTGTTGAATAGTGTGTCGTTTTATTGTCAGGAAAGTATAAAAAAGAACTGTTGCTTGGTAATGTTAAATAAAAGTCGTCGTTATTCATGACTCTAAATTTGATGCCAATATCCAACTGTTAAACTTATTTGGATAACCTTTCCACTTCACGAGCAACTCCTTTCTGAGACCCGAATACCGAGTGTGAATAATTTTATCTATTTTATATTTTGTGTTAGGATCATAAGCAACTTTTTGTAGCTCTTTTTCATAAAATGTTCCAGTGATAGGTTCACCTTTCAAATCTTTTAAAGTATACACCAACCAGGGTCGTCTCTCTATGACTGAAGTGATCACAAATATTTCATCACTCCAGTTTGTCTCATATCCTTTTTGGAATATGTGTTTATATTTTGTGATTCTTACATGGTCACCAATTTCATATTTGGGTTTTCTTAAAATACTAGATCCTCGTTTTGGTTGATCATATAAGTTAGACCAAACTGACATGATATTATTTTGATTAACATCACAGGGACACATTTTAATACTTCTATGAAAACTATGGTTATATGAATTAAGCAAGTTTTGTAAAATATCTACATATCTATAAGTATTGTTATGAGTGAAATATCGCCACATTTTCATCTTTAGCGTTCTCTGAAATCTCTCAACAATACTAGCCTTGATGTCAGGATTGTTAGTGGTATAATAGTTGATGTTATTACTTTTCAAAAACTGTTGTACATCTTTTGATACAAATTCAGTACCTTTGTCAGATTGTAAATGTTTAGGGGTAATATTAGCTTCTGAAAATATGCTAGTAAAACACTTCTTAATAGTTTCGGAATTCTTTTTTTGCAAAGGTCTAGCATAAGCGTATTTACTAAAGACATCAATTACACATAAAATATATTTATATCCATCATTATATTCACTGTAAGTTCGCATATCACTTAAATCTGCTTGCCAAAGGTCGTTCATATTAGATAAGACATATTTATTTCTAGGAAATCTACGTTGAACCGGTTTGTGTAGAGTGTATGTATCTTGTGATTCCAACCATTCCTTAGTATCGTTATAAGTCATTTTATTTTTCATTGCTGCTGATAATTTCTTTAAACTACTATAACCAGCAGGATTAGCAACATCATAATAAATATTGTGTATTTCTAATAAGGGGTCCATTTCTCCCAATCAAGTTTTCTTTTTACTTTTTCGTCTTTTCCCTTTTGAATTGTTTGAGGTGTAGAATAATCAGGGGTGCTGTAAGATTCCGTTGCTGATTCAAACCTCTTCCCAAAATCTGGTGTTTTTGAGATCGACTTAATATAAGTTGCTCGTTTTGGATTACCAATGTAGCTCAATGGTACTTGTAAATCCTTTAAAGCAGTTGTGAATTCTACCCAACCTTCCGGAGAACTATTTTTTAGCGGTCTTACAACATCGTTAATTAAGTCAACAATATTGCTTTTATAAACTTCCTGGTTGTTAATAAAAACTGTACCATTACTGTTCCAACGGACTTTGTCTTTATTTTTCAAAAGAACATCAATTAGTAGCTCACCTTTAATTTTATATGTCTTTGGTATGAGCTGAAGTAATTGAGATTTAATATAAATGTCGTTATTTTTTTTATATATATTCTCACCAGTGATACTGTCATGTGTTCTAACAGACTCTTCTTTGATGTCTTCAGATTTTTCTGACTTTACGTTTTCTTTTATATTATTCTCTGATTCACGACAGTTAATTATAGGTATTTCAATTGGTCTGCGATCCTTACCAATGAAATATAAATATCTTTGGAGAGTTTGTAAATAAAGCGACCACTTTTCTCTATCTTCTAATTTAGTTCTCAAAACTTTATTCATTTCTTCATCAAGTTGTGATACATTGTTTACGGATGTATTCATATTATCTTTTTTAAGTTTTTCGATTACTTCAGGTTCAATCAATATCATTTTCTTTGCATTATCCATTGTTGAATGATTACTAGATCAACGAATTTAATAGTGCACCCAACACTGAACTCAAGATTATGGGTAAAAACGCTCCACCTTTTTGTATTAGGATATTTTTTTTAACTTTATTTTTACCCTTAGAGATGAGTTTTCTTAAAATGTTTTTGTGTTTATTTAATTTATTCTTATGTTTTGTCGATAGCTGTATTTTCCCCTTTAAAACATTAAAAATACACTCACATATACTATTAATTTCTTCTTCATCACAAGCTTTCAATAAAACTGTTCGAAATTTTGGTTTTAAGAAATGTAATGCCTTTAAAAACTCTTCATGTGTCTTCACCCGATATTTCATTGTTCAATAATGGTTGGTTTTTGTTTAGAACAACCATATTTATACCCCTTTTTAGGAATGTAACAAATAGTGTAGTCATCAGGAAATACGTTCGTTTTAATACGATAAATGTCATCAGTATTTTGTCTTAAATCTATCATTAAGTATCCATAGGGCTTACTAGTGGCATCTCTATACGCATCTTCAACATATTTAGGGTTCTCAGGTACTATTTGTCGAGCCAGAAAACGTATTTGAGTTTTATCTCGAGGATTCTTAAAGTAAACAATGTAACTTGAATTTAGTGAAATATCTCGCTGCCCCTTCCCTTGATGAAATAAATTTTGTGTTATGTAGAATACACTTAAGTTTCGGTGATGACTTCCTTTAGTAAAAATATCAACTATGCGCCCGTCGGATTCCCTCATGAGGTCATCGATGATAATAAGTTGAGGATATTTTCCATCAAACATACTCAAGTCGGGAATTCCTTGACAATAGTTAACTTCACTCAAATTGTAAAGCGGTTGCATCTCATCATAACACCATAGTATGTTCTTAAAATCTTGGTTGCAGACACGTTTTATATTTTTCAAAAAATTACAAACAAAATTTGATTTTCCACAACCACTAGGACCAGCCACTATGGCAGTAAAGGGATGTTCAAAATGAAACATGTTCAATGAAGGACAACACGTCTATTTTTATAAAAAACACAATTAACTATGAACATTACAATTTTAAAACTTATATTTTATACTTAACTAGCTGTGCCCGCGACTTCGTTCGCGTGGAATAGTGACTTTGGGTAGAGTTTTTAATTATTTAGGCTTATGATTTTACAAATAAGATACTTAAGTATGTATTTATAAGTACGCAAGATATAAAGTATTTATATAAGTTAATTAAAGTAAATATTAGTACTCACTTATCATTAAAATTGGCAATTGTTAGCAATGAATTGTAAAAGTTTAGGTTTTATATAAAAAAAACATAATAAGTATTTAAGAAAATAGTGAGACTTCGTCTAAGACAACCATGGCTCAACTATACTACTTCCGCCTCCAAGCTTTGCACCCATCTTCAAGTCACCCTGTATTACTTAACTAAAACTAAAGGGCGATATAGAATGCTTAGTAAGCTTTATTAAACTTATTTTGAAACAAAATCAGTATATTTATTATTACAACAATAAGAAGCAAGTAGTACATCAAAGGTGATCAATTATTATTACCATACCGATTATTTGGACGTTCACAATCTGTATTTTGATTAAGAGTTCCTTTGTCTGATAGGATTATATGGTTACTTTACTTTTTAACTACTAAGTACTTTGCCACAAAAAAAACTACTAATTTACTAACATTTTACTTTGTTGTGTGGAAAGAATTGATCTAAATATATATTTTGGCAAGTACCATAAAGTAAAGTACCAAAATTTCATTTAATTTATACAAACCAATATGGAGGAAACACTACACATTGAATTAAAACACTTTACAGATTTATATCCCACACATTTATTTAAAATCAAATAGAGGACCTGACGTTTCTAATTATTATCAGCATCCGTGGTCACAGGTAGACCAAGAAACTACCATCGCTCATTAATATTTCTATTGACGTTCCTAACCACCCAGAAAAAGCTTATTGTGTCTTGAGATCTTGCAGTATGAGATGTTGCTTAGGTTGGTCTAAACATAATTATAAAGTGGTTCTTTGTTACATAAATAAATATAAATAAATCAGCTATTTGTATTCTTTAATCTGCATGCCTATACTAATTGTTGATTCACTGATGTAGAAGATGCCACAGTCACATTCCTGTCTGTACTCCCCTGCATCTTGGAGAGGTATGTGATGTGTGTGACACTTGAAAGGTGGTAAAAATTGGTTAATCTTCTTGTTCAATCGTAGCGGGTTTGGCACGGGGTATGCAACAACCTTCCTTACATGTTGACAATGTTTTGGTTATCATTGCTGCCCCTTGTTCTCTGAAACAAAGTTTTTGTCGTGATAGCTATGTATTGGTGGCATTTCTAAAGACTGTGAGGCTAAGGATAAGAAATATTGTTTATTGTCTGCGTCAATTTCTGAATTATCTGAATATGAACTGTATGAGAGTAGATTTTCCAAATTCAACTGGAAGAAACTCTTCAATTCTTTCTCTGGAAGAAGAGCTTCACTTCTTATTTATTATTCTGCAATCCTACCAGTTGAATTTTTTGATGATTAGAGTTTAGATGAATAAGAAAAGCAGTAGGTAACATACTGGTGGGTAAAACTGTAAAAGTGATATCTACATACCGTTAATAAAACATTGGTGTTACATTATACAGGTGATAGTAAGCAACAACAGGTGATACTGGAGAGACCATTGCAACACATCAGTGTCTTATATCACTTGTGGCTTAATCCTTCACATGTGGCGTTGTTGCTCCTTCTATTATTTACACAGGCAATTTTCCATAATTTCCATGCTTTCAATCACAGATGAATATCAATACTTTGTTTCACTTTGTTTTATTTTGATAGATTGAATGACTTGACATTTGTTTGACAATGACTTTAGACATCAGTTATTTGTATCTGTACTGACAGATACAAATACTGATCTGTGTACAATGGTTTATGGTTGAAAAAGTGACACTTGGCGCGTTTCGTTCTACTGAAGTTTGTTTTTAATATTTTTTTACATCGCACGGAAACTTTTATTTACAGGCATTGTAAGTATCCTAAATGTTGCTCGATGGTTTAAGCTACCACTGTTCAAAATTTCATTTAAATTGGTCCAGTCGTTTCGGAGTTTATCGCGAGCAAACAGACAGACAAACAGAGAAATAAGAAATTCGAAAAAAATCTAGATTAGTGCTATTGCACTTCTTACATCCCCCTGACTCGGTTTTAAGCATTTTCTTTTATTGTACAGAAATTCGACCTCTACAATTTTATTATATGTATAGATAAAGTACGTGATAAAAAAAAATCATAATTAAATTGTTTACTAGTTAATTACAATAACAAAGTACTTGAATACAATACAACTAATCCAAAAAAAGTTTTTATTTAAATAGTATTTATTTTATGATGCCCCCAAGCTAGTGTGTTTGTAGAGTCCGGTAAAATATATCGTTTGGTATCATTAGATGATAAACATATTTTATTAATCTTTTGTGTGAATATAATATGTTTGATGCACCTAAATCTATGCATTTCTGCGTACTGAATTGTTTGATTAAATAAACAAGACTTATAGTTATCGACACTTAATCTCTTTATTACAGATTTGTTAATACCTTTAGCTTTGGTTATGGTATGATTTTCTACTTTCATTGCATACATTTTTGATCGCAGTCCAACAAATTCTGTTAAAAGCTTCCCATTATTTTCGTCTTTAAAAAAACCTAACTTCTTTTTATTTACTTGTGGAAAATCGTACTGATTATTATGTGGATAATCAGAAGTATCAAAATATAAATTTAAATCTTCCTTAATTTCCTTATAAAAATCTTCACAAAATACTTGATATACCAGACTATCGGTATCGGTATACATCAATTTCAAATTGGAAAATTTGTTTTTCATATACTGATAGTGAAAATCATACATTAAAGTTTTTGAAATGTCTAATATGCTGAAACCCAAATATATTGGTTTATTATAAAATAATTTAGTTTTGTGAAGTTGAACTGCAACCAAATTCTCAGAAAAAATTGAAAGGCTATGGAACTCTGGACGAGCAATGAGACTTTCTACACCTTGGGTTTTTCCATGATTTTTCCAATGTGTCAATAATTTAACATTCACCCGTTTTTCAATATTTTCCATAGTCTTTCCAAATATAGAATTATTCATAAGTTTATAGAAATCTTTTTCAAAATCAGATTTTGCTAATGTTCGTAATTCTGTATTCAACTCAATATATTTCTTTAACCAGGGGCTTTGTTTAAATTTTAATACTCTATGAACTTTTTGAACAACCAAACCGAATTTTTGACATTGTAAAAGATTTCTATAATGTATAACATATTTTTTCTTATGATACAAGTTTGTAACTAGCTTGGGTTCCTTAGAATTGCCAACACAAATATTTTGTGGACACAATGGAAAGTCTGAATGATCATCATGTAAACTATTGGGGTATTCTATATCTACTTCTAAAATATAACCAACGTCTGAAGTGTTTGGTACATTATAATTTACATTAGGATCTTCCCATTCAAAATTAGACAAAGGTAAATATTGAGACATAGCCCACCCATATAGGTTATTGGCATCAAGATAAATCAAATACGATATTGGATCGTTTTTGTCGAAGGTATCCATATGTGGATTATTTGCTTTTGCATAACGATTGCTGCACTGTGATATACCTCCTCTGATACCTGACTTGATGAAAGCAATTTTATCAAAATCTGTTAATAGCTCTAATTCTACCTGAGTGTGTTTTAACATAGCATCCCAACTTAACCCTGGAGCAGTATAGTAATGAGCAGGATCTAAATCATAAGTTTTTATGCAAACATTTCTAAAATTTTCGAAAATGTCACATAGTAGTAGAACATCAGTTTTAAGATAAAGATCGGAATAGTCAGCCATTGTGCGACAGTGAAAATGTAACCATACTTCTCGAGCATGGTTATAATCAGTATCAGAAATACCATGTCCAGTTAACATACTGGTGAAACATTCAATCGATGGTAAAGAGGGTAAATCTAATGATTTAAAAGAAGTCATGTGTTCATATGGATAGACACCTTTGCGCTTTAAAAGTTTAAAGTCAGTGTGGTCCGGGTACTCTTTTTTCATTTCTCGGAATTGATCTTCATTAAGATTGTTAGCTAATGATTCTAAGCTACTGGATAAAATTTTTAAAGAGTCTATAAACCTTAAATTCACTTGATTACTATTGACATTCAATACTTTTGAAAAAGAAATGTATTTTTCTTTGTTTTGGGGGATAATTTGCACCTCACCATCTGCAAAGTTTAAGGCATGCACAATAAAATGTGCATCATAATTACTGAGGTTGTGCAGTATTACAGGTATGAATCGTGTTCTATGGAATTTTTTACTGCACACCTCATGACATAAACCTCTGAAAATACCTGTGTGCCAATCATGATCAATATATTGTTCAGCGTTTAGTTTTTTTTCGCATATGTAACATATAGAGGTTTCTTTTATTTTGTTTGTATCCGCCTCGGATAAAGGAAGAGTATGTTTTGGGAAAGTGTTGGCTTTGGCAATGATTTTAATGTCTTCATGTAATTTTGTTAAAAAAACATGAGCACAATTTGGACCAGTGTATGTTACATATTTTGAGAGTTTGTCATCGTAAGAACATTTAACATAATAGCCAAAACTGTAGACATCATGTCTATGCACATTAGTAGTGAATGATTTGGATGGATCATTAGCACATGAATCAATTGGATTAAGAAAAGACTCAAAATCTGCATAAATTACAAAAGGCACTCGCAGTTTTCTTTCAAAATTGTCAAAACTTAGTTTATCGCTTGGTACATTAACACCAAACCAATTTTTCCTACTCACACTAGCATTAGGAAGATCAGTTCGGATATGAGCACAGTCGTTATCTTTGTGTCTATTGAGAGCTTCCTGGTTGTTGAAATAAATAAGACAACCATCGCAAATATAAATACCACTATGGGATGTAATCTGACTACTGACTAAGCGAGATAAGTTTTTTATGTAGCAATAATGTCCATTACTTCCGTTCGTTATGTACAGCAAATTAATATGAGTGGGTTTTAGAGACTTAGTATAATATAATGGACCAATCACTGAATTGGTCTTACTTACAGCATTGTATTCCAAACCATATACGTTTATACTTAAATTATTTAACTTTTCGATTTTATGAATGTCAGTTAACTTAACTGGGAAAGCAACACCTGTGAAATTCAGTTTCTGTTCATATTTGGAATACGAGGTGACACGATTAGAATTTTTAGTAGCAGGATACAATGCTGACAGTAAGGCCCACTTTAAACATTGAACATCAGCATTTTTTACATTTATTACTGCCTTTTTATTTCTTATATCACGAGGTAAATCAATATAAGAAGAACCACGAAGTGGGTTAAATTTGTTTACATTCATATCAACACTAAGTATATTTCGAAAAGACCAACCGCTGTCTTTTTTTTCAAATTCGCTTATTTTGTTTGAAATTGTTTCATGTAAAGCATCGAGAAATGTTGTTAAATTTTCTGATATGTTTAATATATAGTTTGGAGTTTGAAAATCAAATGTATTTACAATTTCTTTACTTTGCTGAATGAACTTTGCATGCATTATAAAATTAACTTTAAATGTTTTTAAATCCGAGATACATTCATTCAACAAAGTCTGAAGAGTTTCTTTAATAGTAGAAAAAAATAAGTTGAATTCTAATAGCTCAACATTATTCGAGATTGGAACAATTCTATACGTATGCACACGTTTTCCAAATGCAGACTCTATTAACGTTACATTTGGCAAACTGTGATGAATTCGAAAAGCATTATTCTTATGGATATTACTACGATAATGATTTGTTAAGTACCTTTTTTTGACTGGTACTTTGCATACCTCACACTCCACTATTTCGTATATGCAGTCCTCTTCAGTTGATCGCTCAATAACTAAATCCTTAGATGTTGATGGTTTACTACTCAAACGTCTTCTTTTTATTATGGTCCCATGTTCTTTATCACCAGCCACACGTTTAAAACCAGCTCCAACTTGCAAACTGAAAAACAAACAATAAACTTATAAGATATTTTAAAGGTATGGTAACTATTTTGAATAAGAAATATGAAATCAAAAATACTATTACTTACTTACTTTGTCTCTGGTTCTTTTGGAGTCTTGTTTGACTCAGACTCAGAATCAACTGATTCGAATAAGCATACGCATTCTGTAATTTCGCAGAGTTCGTGCATTTCTAACTCCATGTCTGAATCACCCTCAAAGACCACACTAGCATCAGTTTGAGTATTAGACATGATTAACAACTTCAATATCACCAATAAAGCAAATGCAGAATGTAGTGTTTTGTGATGTTTCTCTAATAAATAATTTATCTTGGTAAATTTTGAAAGTTTATTATTTAAATGTTAATACTTAATTACAAACTTGAATCTTCTAATGAATAACTATCATTGATTGCAACTTAATAAATTGGTGAATGAATTGAAATGCAAATCAACCTTAACCGAGTATTCCGAAATTGATAAGGTTGACTCATCGTCTGATGGGTAGTAGTAATGCTTGTACGTATTTTCTTCAAAGTCAATGGCACCAGTACCACATGTGAGCTATAACAATGAATACAAACAAAGATAAGTTATTATTACACAAAGAAAAGTTGTAGAAAGAAAATAAATATTTAAAATTAATACTTACATCCATCTCGGATTCCATTGGCAGAAGGTTTCCTTGAACTAGTTAAAATAGTAGGTAGTAGTTTTTGAAGAGCTAAAGAGCAACTGTGTGAGGAAAGATAAAGTCGCAGACCTTTTATACTAGTAAAACTAACGCAATCATACGCTTACGCATTACGCTTAAGACTTATCTGCTTAAAACATAAAGAAACTACAAACCATTAAAATGCAATTATGATAAGAAGTTATGTATCATAGATAGTTACCATAGACGTTCGTAATGGACCGGATGGTATTGATATGATGATAAACAGCAATATCTACTTTAACATTAAGAGCCTATTGGAATGCCATTTTGATAAACAAAACATTTGAAAATAAATAAGGAGTCTTTATGATGCTATGTGCAGTGGATACAAAGGAATTTAAAGAATGTTGTTGATAACGTTCGTAGTGGACCGGATGGTATTGATATGATAAACAGCAATACTTACTACAACATTAAGAGCCTATTAGAATGCAATTATGATAAACAAAACATTTGAAAATAAATTGAGTCTATGAAGCTATGTGCAGTACATACAAAGGGAATTGAAGAATGTTGTTGATAACGTTCTTAGTGAACTGGATTGTATCGATATGGTAAATCAAATCAAATCAATCACTTATTTGCTGAGAATACAGTTTACAAAATTGATCTTAAAATTATGGTGTTAATTTTACCACCACCGGGATGCGGAATAAGACGAACACACTGGGTTTGGTACGTAGGCATATTTTCGGTAGAACAAGGGGCGCGTAAACCTGCAATTGCATTTATAGCGCCATCTAGTAGAACGCGTTGAAATTAGAATAGAAATGTTTTGGACCTGCTTAAAGCTTAAAGCGAATGAATGAGTTGTGATGAAGATTCAAATGATGAGAGATAGATGTTGCTTCAAAGAAGTATGTATCGAAAATTCTAGATGGCGCTGTTATGTTAACAGTTATGTTAACAGGTAGTGCATCTATTCCACCTGTAATACAAACAGCGATATCTACCGAATGCCAAAGTTTTATTTCATAACACTGCTTCTATTGTTGTCAACCTGACAAAGGAATGTTATCTGCAATACATTAGTGTTCTTCGACTATGAGAACAATGGTGTAAAAGGACAATGGGACGTCGAGGAGGATTAGCCTTATCTTAATGAGGGGTATTGGAGCTTATCTGACGCAAAAGCTAAAACGCGAAGGAGTGCAGCTACGCAAAAATGGACCGCATAGATCGATCGGGCATGGCCGAAAACCCCCATTTTGACACCAAACTTTTTTTTTTTTTTTTTTAGCCGGCGATCCCGCTCAGACCGCCGATGATGAGCTAGAAAATGCGGGGGCGGGGAAGGGAAGAGAGGGGGGAAGGGGGGGACCGGAAATAGTGAGCCAGAACGCACGAATCCCTACTACTCTGCTCGCTGATATGAAAACGCGAGCGCGAAAATCTTTGTTATCCTATGTAAAACCCATTTTTCTTTACTTGTCGAATGTGGTAACAATCTTTTTATAACTTTAAAAATATTGTCACTGCATAAAATCAAACAAGTATTTTATATAAAAAGATCTCAGTGTTACTGAATTACCTATGTAGATTGTGAGATTTGTGTTTATCATATTTTAAAGGGTGTCGGCTCGCCGTCGACGGATACGTTTGGGAGGACATCATCATCATCATTATTTTAAAATTAATCATATCGTTAAAAAGGAATGTCAAAATTTGTTTAAATTATTCGACTAGCAAAGAAAAACGGACATTCAAATGTTACAAACAGTTTACTTTTCCGATTTAAAATAAGATTTGTCGCACTTACACTAGCACGACTGCTAATGTTTATCATCAATTTTAGACCAGCCAACCCCCGAGGACATTGCGAGGGATGGCTTCGAAAAAGGCCTTTCCTGGGACGACATCCAGAAAGCCAGTAATGCTGTTCAGCCGCGCATGTTCGGCAAACAGGGTGAGTTAATATAATGGTTTCACTAACATTCGTATTATTTACCTAGTAGCATAGATCTGAATGGAAGGATGAGATCTTTACCTTGTAAAGATCCCAAGATCACACTGATGTAGACCACTAGCTGGCCTTCTAGGAAGCCTATGTTCACCAGTGGAAGTCCTTTGACTGATAACGAATATAATAGTTGAAGATTGGTCTGATTCAAATCCATACCATGAAGAAGCGATGTTGATAAGTAATAAGCCCCTGTCATTAAGTAATAAGGCATCAATATAAATTTAAGACCTTTGTACACTTAATGGCAATAAACATTTTGACTGACTTTGATGAAAACAGCGAAAAGAACATAAAAGCTAATTTATTAGCCAGTCTCTTGTCACTGCCACTTTTTACTTTTCACTTATTTTAAACCTTTACGAGTACTAACGGTCCCAGAGAACCCTGTTTCGACAGGTGGACAGGACAGCCCCATCTAGCGCCGGCTTTTAAAATCATAAAATTTGGTCCATCCGTTCTAACTTAACTAAACTCACTTATTCATACGCCCACAACATGTTCGTCCATCTAGCTAGGGCCTTTTTAAGTTGTGCTATATTTCAGCTTTTTGTAACCCCAATATAGAGGCAATATGATTCTGTCTTATATATTAATTCAATCACATTATCAGACTACTAAATCAACACACCCTTTCCAGCCATGTCAACTCACATAGCGGAGCGCAACCTAATCCTCGAGCGCCTTCGAAACTTACACGCGTCACTCGACTCCCGCCCGCCCGAGACCGCCCAAGCTCCCGCCCCTAAAGCGCTCAAAAGCAAACTGATGCCGCACCAGCTGCATGCCCTCGCCTGGCTCAGATGGAGGGAGACGCAGAAGCCTTACGGAGGAATACTAGGTAAGATCCATTTAGTAAGAACTTAACCCGTCACTTGACTCCTGCCCCTTAGAAACAGCCCATGGGTCCCGCCCTAAAAGCACTAAAAAGCACGTTGATGACACATCAGCCTCATGCCCATCGCCTGGATTTGATGGAGGGAGACCCAGAAGCAAAATAAAGGGATATTAGGAAAAGTCATATTGAATTTTAGTAACTATCATCCTAACTTATGCAATATACTCCTAGCTAAGGGCGAGCGTGCTCTGGCATCCTAGATATGTCAAGTAGGATGGTAAAACTTAGATACTGGTCTAGTAAGAGATGTAGGCTAAGACGCGCAGGCCTTCGCCCTTATAGCACTAAAAAACAAGCTGATACTTCACCAGCTGCATGCCTGGCTCAGATGGAGGGAGACTCAGACAGAGGGACACTAGGTAAGTCACAGTAAATTAGAGTAACGGCATCCTGACATAAGCAATATACTACTAAAATAATAAAAATCTTTAAATACGTGTATCATTCACAATTTGCGGCATTGAAGCCATAATTGTTTGGTGGCGCTGTGGTGGAAAAATACTGAACTAAATTTAAATCATTTGACTGAAAAAACGTCAGTCATCTTCAAAGGGCCAACATTCAAGACGCCAAGTTGTTAAACTTTGTGTGTTTCTAGTCGAGAAATAACCTAGCCATTTAATTGGATGCCGGCGTTTAATGAACTGCTTAGGCATCCATTAAACTGGTTTAACCTGATATATAGCTGCGACATGTACGAGTACAAACCATTTAGAATTTATATGTGTATATACGTAAATGGTTTTTAGTTACAAATCATTTGAGTAATTTAGTGCAGATACTGTTTTTTTACTACTGGCTAGACCAGTGGCATAGACAGAGACGACGATGGAGCAAGCTCACCCAGAAAAGGCCTGTTCACTCTAACTTTGAAAATTTTAGGGTTAAAATCCATCCATCAATACTGTAGTGTTTTCCTAATAAAATGTTTTGTTGCCAGCGGACGACATGGGTCTGGGCAAGACGATCACGATGATATCTCTGATCCTGAGCGACCAGGAGAGCAGCATCGATGACGACGACGACGACGATGAGCCCAAGAGCAGTTCTAAGTGTGAGTAACTTGTACCTTATGAGTTTTCTAGGGCTTTGCGTTTCACTAGAACTTTACTAACAACAGTTATTCCATCAAAATAACATCAAGATGAATGCGATATTTTTGGAGTAAATGAAACTAACAGATGTTTATAGTGATGATATAGATAAGTATCTTTTGGCAGATGGTAATAAATCTGAACTACCACCTTTATCATGTAAAATACGGTTGTCAGATCCAGAGTAGCCAAAACTCCCCGATCTTACAGATTTCCCATTTTTTCCTAATGTCTCCTGATGTTTTATTTTCTTCATTCTTTTATACAATAGTTACAAAACAGAAACCTCGCTGTTCCAGGTCCAGTCTTACGACAACCGCGTAGTACTTACCTCGCAATAATTAAACTACTATTACTAGCGTATGGAACTGACACCACGAACTAATTTAGTTTTTCATGAATGGTCGCCACTTTCATCAAATCACACAAATGGTTTCGTTCCATATTCGAAATTCAAATTTCACAATCTTGTCGTTGTATTTTTTTTGGCACTCGCGGTTTGCGATAGCCACGAACGGAGTAATAAAGGTAGGGTAAACAAAACGGAATAGGAATTTGCGAAATCTATACTAATATTATAAAGCTGAAGAGTTTGTTTGTTTGTTTGTTTGTTTGAACGCGCTAATCTCTGAAACTACTGGTTCGAATTGAATAATTCTTTTTGTGTTGGATAGTCCAGTTATCGAGGAAGGCTATAGGCTATATAACATCACGCTACGACCAATAGGAGCAAAGATGTAGTGGTAAATGTGTAAAAAACCGGAAAAGAAGTCACTATTCCACGCGGACGAAGTCGCGGGCAAAAGCTATATAGGATAAGCATCGCAACACAATTTTGCTTGGTATAGCTTCTCTATACGTAGTAATAACAACTCATTACTCACAATCGATGTTATAATTTGTTTCCACTGTCCCAGTGACGAGCGGCGGGACCCTGGTCGTGTGTCCCGCCTCCCTGATGCAGCAGTGGGCGGGCGAGGTGCAGAAGCACTGCACTCCTCATGCGTTGTCAGTCGCTTTACACCACGGCGCCGCGCGCGTCACGCAGCCGCACCGCCTCGCGCCGCACCACCTCGTGGTCACCACCTACAACCTGCTGCAGCGGGACAGCGAGAAGGTACCATTCATTCATTCATTCATTCATTCATTCATACGGTACACGCTCACCCTGCGCGGCTATACCGCGGCCTACTGTTTAATTTACATTTTTTTATTTTATTTTATTAAGAAACCATACAGCGTAACAAAAAGTAAATGTTGTCTATGATAACTTATGTATGTGTAAGGCCAAGGTTTCATATAACATACCATATATACAAACATAGCAATTTTAACATTGATCTGAATAGATGAGAACTGCTTCACAGTATAACTTTGATTTATCTTTAATTGTGTGTGGAAATACGTCCAAGCATAAGCCTTACGCACGTGCAAGCTTACATTATAATCAATAAAAAAAATATCAATAAAAACAAACCAAAACATTGCGTCCATGCTTGAAGTGTGAGCGAGTGAGTATCCTTGTGTCGTGTATGTGTGTGTGCGTGCCTGTAAGCCCAACGGATATGGAAAGAGTCCTTGGGATCGGTAGGATGCGATCAAAAAATCATCGGTTGTACCATAAAAAGATATAAAACCTCATGGTGCTTGTAGCGCTGTGGTGGCAGTGCTTTGGTGGTGATACAAAAGTCAAGCAACTTACGGCGCGGTCGTGGTTGGAACACACCTGCAATTACACCTCCGCCAATCCGCACTGAGTCCGTGTGATATAGTATGGCTCATATTTACTCGTGCTTGAGGCGAGGCCTTTGCCGAGCAGTGTTATGCTTATAAGCTAACCAAACTTTTTGTATGGGAAATTTTAGTTCTGCAAGTGACCGCTAGGGCCGCTGTGCAATTTTCCATAGACTTTTTTAGGGTTCCGTAGCCGAATGGCAAAAAATGGAACCCTTATAGTAAATAAATAAATAAATATCCTTTTACATTTCACACAGCGCCATCTGGTCCTAAACTAAGCAAAGCTTGTACTATGGTAACCAGACAACGGATAAACATACTTAAATACCTTTTTTTTTGTAAATACATACATATTATAATAGTTTCGTCAAGTCTGTCTGTCTGTCTGTCTGTCTGTCTGTCCGTCCGTATGTCACAGCCACTTTATTCTGAAACTATTAGCATCACACAGCTGAAACTTGGTAGGTAGGTGTATCCCCTTTACCGCTTTCCGATTCAGGTACAAAAAATTTGAAAAAATGATATTATAGGGGGGGCTCTCATACATGAAACTAAAACCAAAAATATTTTTTTTATTCATACCTATACGTGTGGGGTGTCTATGGATAGGTCTTTCATAATAACATTGAGGTTCTTAAAACCATTTTTTCTAAAAGTCTAACGTTTGAGATATAGACGCTTCCAAAGTGGTAAAATGGGCGTCCCCCCCATCTAACTTTTGAACTAAGGAAGTGAAAATTTTGAAAAAAATAATGATGTAATGTAGATCTCAACATAAACTTTCAACGAAAATTGGTTTGAGCGAAATCGAACAAGCAGTTTTTGAGATATAGTACATTTTTATCAACCGCAAATATAACTTTGTCTTTCATGCAAACACTATGAAAAACAAAGTTATATTTGCGGTCAACAAAATATTGTGGTATTTTGGCTAAGTGGAAGTAAGAATCCCTAATTCAGTTAAAGTTGGCACGGAACCCTCAGTGCGCGAGTCCGACTCGCACTTGGCCGGTTTTTTACGTAGTCGCTAGCGAGTAAAACCATCGTAAACTCATGGTAACGGTACGGTACAGAAGTTATATCGTTTTGCTTTAAAGCTCCTTTAACTCCCAGAACGGCGTGCTGATGCGCGTGCGCTGGCGGCGCGTGATCCTGGACGAGGCGCACGTGGTGCGCAACCACAAGGCCGCCACGTCCGCCGCCGTCAGCGCCCTGCGCGCGCGCCGCCGCTGGTGCCTCACCGGCACGCCCGTGCAGAACAAGGACCTGGACCTCTTCGCGCTCATGAAGTTCCTGAGGGTGACGCCCTTTGATGACCTCACTGTGAGTACCTAATTACAATTCAACTGATATAGGCCAGCTGCGCAGGAGGCATTTGTGCACAGAAGTGTGCGAATACACAAGTGCACTATAATTTCCTTCACTCTTATTAATTCGACGAGACGGCAATTCGACATCATGAGTGATCAGTCAAGCGCAGGATTTGCGGCTTAGTGTGCTTCCCAAAGCTCGGGGATGACATCACCACCAACTTCCAGATTTCTAGCTATTTCCGAGTACTTTAATGAAAAAAACCCAGTATTAAACTCAGCCTGACCAGTGAACTGTCTTTGCAACGTTTATTCGTTGTTCATTTCATAATGGTTTCATGTGCTTGCCATTTTCTAGTTGTTTTATTTATGAATTTTAATTATTGAGCTTGCATGTTCTGTTTTGACCACTCTGTCCATCACACTATCCATTAAACTGTCTCACATTTTAGCTGTGTTTTTTCATTGTCTCTATCTTTTGACGTGACCTTGCCCACAGATGTGGAAAAAATGGATCGACAACAAAAGCCAGGGCGGGCAGGAGCGCCTCAGCACAATCATGCGCTGCATCCTGCTGCGCCGCACCAAGCAGCAGCTGCAGGCGGCCGGCCAGCTCGCCTGCCTGCCGGAGCGCAGCGCGCACCAGCGGGAGGTCGCCATGACGCCGCAGGAGATGCAGGTCTACCAGAAGGTATGGCCATACTTAACTTACTTAACCGTAGAATAACAAAAAAGCATTTTTTTTGTGAATGTGCTTTCATTTCGGTGCTTAAATCATCATCAAATTCAGGAGCTTCTTGTAGGTGTATTTTTTTTACCTCTTGATATGACACGTATTAGCATATTTTCGGTCTTCCTCCTCTCCTTCTTCCTTCTATTCTTCACTCTATTTTAGTTCTGATGAAGCTGTCGTGTCGTATCAAGTGTCCCGAGATTTGCTGTCGCTGACGTTTATTCTCCGTCCAGCTGTTTCGCTTCATCCTCCTCCAGCACCACATCCTAAGCTTCCAGTCTCTCACTATCTCTCTTGGTCAAGGTGTTTAAATGAGAACCACACAAAAAATAATCAACATCATGCAACACTACATCATACTCTTCTATCTGCAGGTGCTGGTCTTCTCCAAGACGCTGTTCGCTCAGTTTCTCCATCAGCGCGCGGAGAAGCAAGCTGACGCATACGGCGTCACGCGCGGGCCGCCGGAGAAGGATACCGCATACATGGCCATGCACAAGAAGATGATCGCACTGCAAGGTGAGTTGCATACGTCAGACAGTTACGATATTATTAACAGTAGCTGGTATTCTTCAAAATGCTGTTCGCTCAGTTCCTCTACGAACGTGCGGAGAAACAAACTGATCTATACAGCGTCACATGCGGGCTGCCTAAAAATGATACCGCTTGAGCACTATAAAAAAATGTCCCGCGCCGATGGCCAATCTCAGTTTCCGTAAAAAAAACCATGATTGTTTACAATATTCGACTATCAAAGAAAAACGGACTTTAGGTTAGTATCAATCAAAACACACGCTGCCGTGATCATCACAAGACAGAGATGTTGTAAATAAAGTATCCTAACTAACTTTTTTTTACCGTCGTTGCCATACCATCAATGCGCACTAAACGGTTCCGATCAACATTTCTGATGCGTACGGCTAAGGAATGGGATGCGCTACCGGCTGAAGTGTTCCCTAAACACTATTTGAGCATTTTTAAGAAAAGAGTGAATAGCCTATTACCGGTCAGACATGATCCAGCCCCGATCACATCGTCACTTCATCAGGCGTGATCGTGGTCAAATGCCTGATCGTTAATAATAATCATATCCCCAGGAGCGAAGCCGGTCAAGTCGCACGAGATCCTGGTGCTCCTCTTGCGGCTGCGGCAAGTGTGCTGCCACTGCGGCCTCATCGCGGCCATGCTGGACGCCGACGCCGACGCCGACGTGCGGGAGGACGCCGGCAGCGGCGACCTGCTCGCTGAGCTGGACAGGCTCACGCTGGAGGACTCGCGGACCAGGAGAAAGGTAACATTATTTAGCATGTCACGGTGCCGACTACAAAGAGTTCACCCTAGTGATTCCCAAAGTTGTCTAGGCCAGCCACCAAAGCTCGGTCAGTTAGTGATATGTCAATCTATTCAGACCGACCAGTGGATCGCGAGCTAATGTTCAGTGAACTCAACTTTTGAAAACCCTGCTATACACAATATCAGCGGCCACAACCTGTCACCGTCACCCTAACTGACGAGGGCCTAGTTTGACCCCTACTAAAAGTGAGAAGGGACGTTTCATGCCTGGACCCAATTTTCGCCCTCAGTCCAATATCTATCAATAGCTCGACATCTAGTCGACATCTACAAGTCGTATACAATTTATACCTTTCCACAGAGCGGCGAGAACAAAGAGAACGAGCCCGAAGGTCCCGAAGAGAGCACGACGGTGGCCGAAGCCATCCGCTCGGTCCTGTCGCCCAACAACCCCGTGTTCGACCTCAAGCGCCTCTCCTCCAAGATCAAAGCGGTTATGGATTGTCTGAAGGACAACGTGTTCAGTAACAAAGGTACGCTTTCCTAGTTGAAACTTTAATTCCTTTTTAGGGTTCCGTAGCCGAATGGCAAGAAACGGAACCCTTATAGTTTCGTCAAGTCTGTCTGTCTGTCTGTCTGTCTGTCTGTCTGTCTGTCTGTCTGTCTGTCTGTCTGTCTGTCTGTCTGTCTGTCTGTCTGTCTGTCTGTCTGTCTGTCTGTCTGTCTGTCTGTCTGTCTGTCTGTCTGTCTGTCTGTCTGTCTGTCTGTCTGTCTGTCTGTCTGTCTGTCTGTCTGTCTGTCTGTCTGTCTGTCTGTCTGTCTGTCTGTCTGTCTGTCTGTCTGTCTGTCTGTCTGTCTGTCTGTCTGTCTGTCTGTCTGTCTGTCTGTCTGTCTGTCTGTCTGTCTGTCTGTCTGTCTGTCTGTCTGTCTGTCTGTCTGTCTGTCTGTCTGTCTGTCTGTCTGTCTGTCTGTCTGTCTGTCTGTCTGTCTGTCTGTCTGTCTGTCTGTCTGTCTGTCTGTCTGTCTGTCTGTCTGTCTGTCTGTCTGTCTGTCTGTCTGTCTGTCTGTCTGTCTGTCTGTCTGTCTGTCTGTCTGTCTGTCTGTCTGTCTGTCTGTCTGTCTGTCTGTCTGTCTGTCTGTCTGTCTGTCTGTCTGTCTGTCTGTCTGTCTGTCTGTCTGTCTGTCTGTCTGTCTGTCTGTCTGTCTGTCTGTCTGTAGGTCTTTTAAAATGATGTTGAGGTTTCTACAACCATTTTTTCTAAAAGTGTAAGGTTTGAGATATAGACGCTTCCAAAGTGTTAAATGGGCGTCCCCCCCCATCGAACTTTTGAACTAAGAAAGAGAAAATTTTGAAAAAAATATATGATGTAGATATCAACAAAAACTTGCAACGAAAATTGGTTTGAAGGAGATCGAACCAGTAGTTTTGGAGATATTGCACATTTTTATCAACCGCAAATATAACTTTGTCTTTCATACAAACACTATGAAAAACAAAGTTATTTTTGCTGTCGCAATATATTGTGATGTTTTCGTTAAGTGAAAGTAAGTGGACCCTGAATTCAGTTAAGGGTGGCACGGAACCCTCAGTGCGCGGGTCCGACACGCACTTAACCGGTTTTATTGTACCAAAACGCACACAAATGAGAGCTATCGCGTATGAATTCGCCGATAGGGGCGCTATAGGTAAACCGCGAAATTGAGACCTCGCCTGCGGGGTACAGGGGCGCGGGGGGAGGCGAGAGCGGGGCTTGTGAGAGGTGCGGGCGGCAGGCACATTCTTTTCAAAATTCAGTACGCTCGCTACACAGGTAGCGATAGCATCTGTTGACAGTTGCGGACGCTTTGACAGAAGTACACAAGAGAATACTGTCTGACTGAAGTCTGAAGATGAGTCGCAGTATATTCGGACACAAAATTTATATTATTATTATTTTTTGTCGTGTTTTTTTTTATTTCTATTCTACATCATTCTCCTGCACCTGTTACAATCTTTGTACATGACTTAAAGTTGTAGTACTTTTATATATAGTATGCTGAAATATAACTGGGGAAGAGAATGCTCTTAGCATTAAGTTCACCGTTTGAACACTGTTAAATAACGGTGTTTTAATAAAGGCTCTAAATATATACGAATATTCTAGAATAAAATATAGATCTAAACTCAATGGTATATTAACTAGATATGAATATGAACTCAATATACTCGTACACTCAAACAAAACAGTCGCAAAAGTTACAAGGGAATGTTAATTGAAGTTTTTAATTTTGCCAAAAAATCTATCTTATTTTAAGATTCCATTTCATTTATTGATCAATATCCACGGCTCTGGATAGAAATATTTAGAATTAATTCACTCTCATTGGTGTAGTTGTATCGAATCGAATATTTTTTTCCAATATGCTATGCAATGTTCATAAAGTGTCGACACGTCAGTGTCGACACTCTATAACCGGTCGTCAGACCACCATTTTGACCACTTACGTCACATATCTTAAGAACTGTCACGGCAAATTTCGTCTCTTGTGTATCCCCGCCGCCCGCACCCCTTACAGTCCCCGCTCTCGTCTTTCCGCCCGCACCCCTGTACCCCGCAGGCGAAGTCTCAATGAAGCGGTTTACCTATAGCGTGATCTCTTCGAAATGTCAAATGTTACTGTTTGTGAGTTAGATGTGCGGGTTTATTTCTATTTATAATAATGATTCGGATATTTAGCAATAATATCCATTAATTAAGGCAATTACTAGTTACAAAGTGAAAGTGTTTTAAAAGGGAGACTAAGAAAATAAATGTTAAATCTTCAATAACTTGTGTACTTACTCCTCTTTTCCTAACAAAGCTGGACTGCGGCATGCCCTATGTATTGTAATATTAAGATTAAATGGCAAACTTGATATTTTATCTCTTCATCATGACTATTTGTAAATTGTCATGATCGCTTTAAGCTCAGGCTTTTAAGGTGTACCTTAAAAGCTATTTTCTGGACCTCACGCGACAGTGGCGCCAACTAGTGGACACGATAACGGTAGCCCTCATAACTTAGCTTCAAACTAAGTATAATAAGCTTAGGATATGGGGATTTATAAGGTAGGAGGATATGTAAATTTCGAAACATTAAAAAATAAGTGTTAATTTGTCCGTTGCGAGATTCAGCTTCCAATGGAGTGTTTGAACTTTCCTTGGAGACCGACATAGTAACTAAGTGTAATTTTATTTTATTTTATTTTATTTTATTTTTACTTGTTGGAAAACAAACAGCAATAAGTTACATGTATAATGTTAACAGGAGTTTTAAAACTAATAAGCCTATCGAGTTTTCACTTATAGAACGTATCGTACATACATAGCAAAGATATACAACAATGTTATAGAAAGGAGATAACATCGTGCAACAAAATAAACTAGCCAATAAATTTCAAAGTACAATGCCAAGTATAATAAAAAAAAAATAAGTAGAAGAAGTCATACCAAGCCAGAAATAATTTATGTCTAATCAAAAAAGTTTGAGCTAACATGTTTTTTAAAATGATTTGGTCTCGCAGTAAACAAGTCTATATATTGAGTATAGTTTTTATTAAAATCAGTCGCCACTCTATTAAAGAAAAAGTTTTTTCTATAATTAGTGATCGGCGGTGGTTCCACGTGGAGGGTCAGATAGTTTCTTCTAAGATTGGCACGAGAGGGAACCTGGAATTTTAAATTTGAGAGAAGTTCGCTGGAATCAAGCCTCCCTAAAGCCAAATTATGGAGATAGGTCAGGTCAGCTGCTACTCTTCTCAGAGAAAGTGGGAGCAAATGGTGATGTTTGCAATTAGCAATGTAATCGTTATCGGATTTTATTCTTATCTTGTAGTTAAGAAATCTTAAAAACTTTCGCTGAATTTTCTCTATCTGATCAATGTAAATATTGTAATGGGGATTCCATACTTGGCTTGCGTACTCCAGTTGACTCCTTACCAAAGAGCAGTAAAGAATTTTAAAAGACTTTGCCATCTTGAAATTATTTGTAACTCTTATTATGAAACCAAGTGTTTTCATGGCTTTAGAAGTTATATGGTCGACGTGTTTGTCAAATAGTAATTTATCATCTAGGATTACACCTAGGTCACGAATGTGATCAGTGCGTTGAAGTGATTGCTGGTTTATTGAATAATCGAAGCTAATTGATTGATGTGATCTGGTGAAGGTGATGCAAGTGCATTTCGATATATTCAAGTCAAGCTTATTAGTAAGGCAGTAGTCATGAAATCTATCAAGATCTTGTTGCAATAGTACGCAATCCCCTATATAATTAATCTTTTTGTATATTTTCATATCATCTGCGAATAACAGGTAATTTGAGTGATGAAAACATTTGTGAATGTCATTGATAAAAATTATAAAAAGCAGAGGACCAAGAATCGAGCCCTGGGGAACACCAGATGGAATAGCAGAGTAATGTGGATGTGAGGAGAAACCATTTAGAACGACTGTTTGGCACCGATCTGTGATGTAGGAGGCAAACCATCTAAGCAGATCTCCATGTATACCAGCGTCTTGTAATTTATGAAGCAAAATCACGTGATCGATTCGATCAAATGCCTTGGTATAGTCCGTATACACGGAGTCAACCTGGCCCCCAGAGAGCATGCCAGAAGTTACATCATCCGTGAAGCACAGCAGATTACTCACAGTGGAGCGACCCTTCAAAAAACCATGTTGTTGCGATATAAAGGTTTGTTTAAGCGCTGCGTAGACCTGGTGATGGATAATTTTTTCGAGTACTTTCGCTAGGACACATAGTTTGGAGATTGGTCTATAATTGGCTACGTCACGTTTGGGACCTTTTTTGTGAATTGGGGTTACTGCTGCAGATTTCCAAATTTTAGGTACAACGCCTTCCGCAAGCGATCGAGCAAAAAGTAAGCTAACAGGCATGGCCAGGCTACACGCGCAGTTTGATATGAGGGCTGGGTGGAGACCATCTGGTCCAGATGATTTTCTTCGGTCAAGTGTCTCTAACATTTTTTCTACCTCGGGTTGTAAAATTTCAATAGAAGATATTATATTAGGAGAGTCTAGTTGATTAGAATCTAAGTTAGTATGGCTTAGAACGTGTGTAGGGGAAGATGAGTCTGTTTCAAGAAAGTTAGATCGGAAAAATCTAGCAAAGGCATCACAGATGCCAGTGCCTGACGTTAAGGTAGTATTACCAAGGGTCATTGAAGATGGAAATGAATTGTGTTGCCTGTTTGAGTTTACGTAGGACCAAAAAGCTTTAGGGTTTTCAAGGATTGAGTTTTCAGTTCTACTAACATAATTGGCAAAACAATCTTGTTCGACCTTTTTAGCCCGTTGTCGAAGGACATTGAAAGAAACGCGGTCAGCTACGTTACCATAAGATTTTAATTTAGTATGGACTTTTTTTTTCTCCTTTAAAATCTTTATGAGGGCAGGTGAGTACCAAACTGGATAGCTAGTGGGATGTGTAAGCTTAAGTGGTACATATTTGTCTCTCAAGGAAAACAACTTAGCATTGAAAACTCCCACGGCATCATCCACAGACCCACAGGATAAAAGGGCTTCCCAATCTTGACTATCAAGATCTGCACACAGTGAAATATAATCAGCCTTATGGTACAAGTATTTAGGCCTAGGTTGGTTCTCCAGAGCTGGTAGGTCAATAAGATTCAGTTTACAGATTAATGCTGGGTGAAAAGGATCCTCCTTAACCAACGGTTCCGTGCAGTGAGACACTGAAACGTCTTCACTGGAAATAACAAGGTCGAGTAGTCGGTCCATATTATTTTTTACATGATTAAACTGACGCAAATTACACAAATTTATAAGATCTAACAATTCGATATGATTAGAATTTGTACTCTCAATCGACGGAGTAAGAGAATTGGCACCATTGGTATATGACCATGATATTTTGCTTAAATTAAAATCACCTGCTATAAAAAACTTATCATGCGGGTTATTAGTACGGGCGAATACAACCCTCTCTGAAAAATTCTTTAATTGTTCATTAAAAGATAGCCCCAGCTTCTGTTGGCATAAATATAAACAGCCAATATGTAAGGTAGTATTTTTTCCCGTCGCGTGAATATTAATTGAGACCCAGATATCCTCCGCCGTAGAATGCCACTCCGGTCGGGCGTAAGACACAAGGTCATAACGAGTTGCTATTAAAACGCCGCCTCCGAGTTCCTGCTTGAGACTCAGGTAGTCGCGATCCCGTCGCCATACCGCGTACTTGTCGCTAAATAGCTCCGCATTATTTATTCCGTCAAGTAACCAAGATTCAGTTATTATCACAATATCGTAGTTATGAGTTTGAATGTTTCTTTTAAACTGCACCGTTTTCGTACGCAAGCCCCTGGCATTTTGATAATAAATGTTAACCATCGCGGACCGCGAGCCGGCCAAAATTTGTTATTAGGCCGGTTCGCAAACGCTGATAATTAAACGTAGAAATATATGAATAACGCATGTCAGGGGTGCGAACGGCAACGGTTATGTGATAGTTACATTTCGAGTAGCTATGACGGTTTAAGTGATGTAGTAGTGCGATTTGTGATATGGATTTATTAATAATTAGTATGTGGTAGGCGACTAGTAGGTAACGGCAAGGGTACGCGTATATTTGAAGATGAATAATATCCTGCAAAAACGAACTACCGTTTGCTGTTCTAAGTGCATTGATCATGTATGTGTGTATGTTATCGGCATCAGTATATAGGTAGTATTGAAGACCCATAAATGTAATAGCAAAGTGAGTATAGCAAAGGTGACTGAAATAAAAATTGTTGGTTGGGACATACGGAAATGCAAACATGGTAATAACCGAATTGATATTGATTTGTGTTTTATTACTAGGAGGCTGACTTAGTTTGGCGCAAGATAATTGACTTGTTACTGATGAAAGACCATTTTTTATAGGCAGATAAATAATAAGATACTCCGACAATAGTGAAATATTATTTAAATGAGAGATCTTGAAGGTGATGATAAAGGTAAATAGCAACATTATGTATAAAAAAGTAACTTGGTACGACTTGAACAAATAATAATAAGTAGAATTAGGCAAAACAGTAGTTATGAGTAGTCACTTGATTTTAGGCAGGTCACTTTCACTAATAATGGGTATAATCGGTGATGTGTCGCTTTTTCTTGTTAGGATCCTGCTATTTTGAACCCAAACGTACTTGAAGCTATGATCTCTTGCAAGCGCCTTGGCCTCACTCAGAAGATGCTTATTCTGTTTTGTGAGGTGGTCGTTGATATAAATTCTATTCACTTCTCCTGTGAAGCCGAGGTCCGCAGTAGTTAGTCCTGGTTTCCGCAGTCTGGCCGAGGCCACAAAGTCTTGTTTCTTGTATCTCACTAGGAACCCCACGATGATAGGCTTGCTGGCTTGAGATGCTGGCTTGAGATGTAATTAGTGTCTTTCCGCAATTTGTACTGTTATTACAATTACTCTCACAGGTTTTATCTGGATTGCAGCAAACGAGATCAGAAACGTAATCAATCTATTACATCAGTGTGTACATGCAATAATAATGAACAAAAACTTTTAAACCTATCTTCAAAGTTAAAAGTCAAACATTTATTTGCGAAAAACATGGTACATTATAGATCTTAATGAACAACACAGGTTCACATGTTTTACCAAAAATTGGCATGCAAAAATTTATTTAAATGTCATACAATCAATTGTGTCCTTTCATATAAATTTATTGAAGTATAAAAATATTGTCAATCCGTGCTATCATTATTTATCTTTGTTCCGCAGGCGACAAAGCAGTGGTAGTATCTCAATGGACATCGGTACTGCGGCTCGTAGAGCAAGAGCTGACGAAGATGCGCATACGCAGCGTGACGCTGAGCGGGAGCGTGCCCGTCACCGCGCGCGCGCCGCTCGTCGACGCACTCAACGACCCCAACTCTAACGTACAAGTAAGTATTAGATTAATCTCGAAGCGATATTTTACTTAAGTCTATGGATAGATCTTTTAAAATTACCTCCCTAAAAACCTCGATGGTTTTAAAAACGATTTTCTCTAAAAGTCTAACGAGATAGACGCTTCCTAAGTGGTAAAATGGGCGTCCCTTCCTCTAACTTTTAAACAAAGCGAGTGTAAATTTTGAAAAACAAATACATGAAGTAGATCTTGACGAAAATTTGTTTGAACGAGATCAAACTAGTAGTTTTTGAGATATAGAAAAATTTCAACAACCGCAAACATAACTTTGTTCTTCATACAAACACTATCAAAAACAAAGTTATATTTGCTGTCAACAAAATATTGTGGTATTTTGGTCAAGTGGAAGTAAGTCCCTAACTCAGCTAAAGTTGGCACGGAACCCTCAGTGCGCGGGTCCGACTCGCACTTGGCCCGTTTTTTTTTAATAAGGAAAAAAGAGTTAACAATGATAGTATTTCCCAGGTGATGCTGCTGTCCCTGTGCGCGGGCGGCGTGGGGCTGAACCTGTGCGGCGCCAGCCACCTGCTGCTGCTCGACCCGCACTGGAACCCGCAGCTCGAGCAGCAGGCGCAGGACCGCATCTACCGCGTCGGGCAGACCAAGCACGTGCACGTCTATAGGTATGTAATGATCAGTGATCGGATAATCGGATGCATATTTATTTACCTGAAGTTGGGTGTTGGCTATTATGGAATGCACTTTTGATACGAATAAAAGAATAATTTAAAAAGTTAAACCACCTTCATATAATTGACTAAAAAGCTTAAAATAACATATTTGTCATCTATTTAGAAGAAACACTCTTTTGGGGTCGGTACATGATGTGTGTAGACTGTTGGTGTACGTAAGCTTAACGTCATCACTAACCGACTGCGCGGGAAATATTAAATTGCACAAGTGTGTGCGCAAAAACAGGTGCAATCTCTATTCCTTTCACTGTCATAGCCCGATAGGACAGCAATCTGACACGGCGAGAGAGGCGCAGGACCAACGATTTTACGTGCTTTCCGAGGCACGGGGGTGAAACACCGCCAACTTCCAAACTCCGGGCTAACCTGAGAATTTCTAAACAGAGAAAAAAACGCTAAATACGGAAGACACGGCCATCTGTTTCACGAAATCAGTTATCTTTATCAGAACGATTCATTGCAAATTATAATTAACACGCCAGAACTATCATAATATAAGCAACGTATACATATACGAGTATCGATAGCCCAACTCGATAATAAAGCGTTATCAATCGTACACATCCCAGAGTAGCGCAAATTAATATAAAATATTCGGCCCTTTCAAGGCACATTTATTTTTATTCACTGTATATTTTGACGTTCATAAGTGTCATTTCATGACCTAAATTGAAACAAAGATTTTGAATTTTGAATAGTTGCTGCTACTGCGTTCAATCAAGCTGATCAATAAACGATATCTGCTAGAAATCTGTTAACCAATCAAAAACAATTCACCATCAAAAAGTAAATGAAGTCGGTAAAAATATAAATATATATAAATATGCGCCAGACAACACACCAATTGTCTGGTTTCGTGGTAAGGAATTTTCTTCCTTGTGTTACGAAGTACCAGACAACCATTATGACGGGGGCGTCTCCCATAAACACTTAATAACATCCATGACAAAGGTACAAATGTTCGTGCTCATCACACAAACATTTGCCCCCTGCGGGATTCGAACCCGCAACGGCCGGCGTAATAGTCAGGAGCGCTTACCAATACACCAAACGCGTCGTCAAATATCTTGGCTTTGACCATGATATGAAAATAGTAATCCCTTTGTGACGAAAATAGATTTGTATCACATTGGGAAACTCCTCCACATCCGTTCACCTGCCGCGCGCCGTCTAGGGGACTTCATTATAACAGCGACATTCCAATGATTACAAAGTTGCGTCCACAATTAAGCATGGTATTATTTTTGATGACACAAGCTTTGTAAAGTATGACGCTAGGCCAACTTAGATAAGGCAGCGTTTATGAGCCCAATTCAAATTCTTTATTTGTTGTTTTTGTTTTCATAGTGTTTTGTCGCTATAAACGTAATGTTATAAATTGCACTGTAAACTTTTTTTCATCTCTCCTGTTCGGAAAATATAACTTTCCTGTGTAGATAGCCGGGTGGAAAATAGCTTATCCATCCCTAGGGTGGAAAGTAATTTAGTTTTAATTGACATGGCATAGAGTCAAGGCCTGCAGTCAAAGCTTGGACCAAAGATAATTGAGTATCATCATGTTATTAAAATAACAACAACAATTAAAATATTTGGTCTAATAATAATTAAAATATTTGGCTGCCCGCCATAATGCTAAGATGTTTTTTTTTAATTTTATATTGTCAGTGTCATTTCAGGAAGAATTCGTCCAAAGCCGTTAAAGCTTTTATAAAAAAAAAGAAAATATTTTTGGATTCTATTATTATCTGTGGAAAAAAATCGATCGATATTCTTTACAAAGATTTTAATTATTTGATAATTTCAGCTTTTTTGTACTCTGTTTTCATGTATTCGTGCCGTTATTCTTTCTAATCGTGTTAGGTGTTGTTAGTACTGTAAATCAACTGTCATATTTTGTTCAAAACTTGAGTTTTCCTTTCTCGCTGAACTACATAATACCTCACCAAGACCAAGAGAAATTTACAACCACTTTTGTAAATTTAATGTTTTCCTCACAGTCGAAATGAAAAATAGTATGTTTAACTCGGGTGAAAGCACCCATTTCACTCTCGAATTATTGGCGCTCTCACTTCGAGCGCCAGAAACATCTCGAGTGAAATGGGTCGCTTTCTCCCCTTGTATAACAATCTACTATTAATTTTATTTTTCACTGCACTTGCTCAGCAACGTTCAAATATACGTTACGTAATCTGGACTTAAAGTGACTCACCTGGGCTCACGGGCCGAAATATTTCCGCAATAAGTATTTAGTATTTATCTATTTTCCGTTGTTATTGTTATTTATTTACTCATTTCCACCTTGTGACAATCGCCCACTCTGCCTAAAAATTTACATAAATTACAAATCTTGTCTGGCGAAGTAACTCATCGTAAACATTACTTTCGCGGAAATTTACACAGAAGCGATATGTCATACGTCTCGTCATACCGTGTCATGGGGCTATTTGTAGCGCTTTTATTTGCAATTATTATACCTCATTATTGTTATTATTTTCATATTAATTAGGAAATATACAGAAGTCCAATCCGTTATCGGTAGATTTAATAAATACGGTATATAGGTTTTTCATAAAATTACTAGAATTAAACTGAAATCGTATCTAGTATGATAGTATATATCCACGTGAATTCACCCGTATGTATTATTATCATCAAAACATTAATCTTACTAATCTCTGATTGAATATTAGTTTTTACCGACTTCAAAAAAAGAAGGAGGTTAACAATTCGACCTGTATGTATGTGATATCATTAGAATTGGATAAAATTTGAGTATGTTGGTATATTAAGGTTTCCGACAACGCAAAATTTCGTAAATGTATGTATGTTTGTACACCGATCCACGACGCACTGCACCAAGCGACAGATCGCAGCCGATGGAAACTGTTGGTTGACAGAATACGGAGTCACGATACTCAGCAATGAGTGACCGATTTAGAAGAAGAGATATGTAGTTTGTATTTAGCTTTATTATTAGTATGTATTTATTACTAGGATCACTTTTCCGACTTCAAAAAAATAAAACCGCCTTATCTGACTCATCATCATCATCATTATTATCAGCCGAAGGACGTCCACTGCTAAATAGAAGACTACTATATTTTCAAATTATTCGTTTTCATTTAATCCTCTCTTCGCAGGTTCATGTGCGTAGACACAGTGGAACAGAGCATCAGAAAACTGCAGGAAGCAAAACTGGAGCTCGCCGAGAACGTGCTCACCGGCGCCAAGCACACCAACTCCAAGCTGTCCATAGACGACCTGAAGCTGCTCTTCAACATGGGATCCTCGTCCACTGACTCGTAGTCGCCTCCTGTTCTATGATAGGATCCTTATGAATAGCTGTATCCTGCTCTAAGTGGCACTCCTCCTGGTGATAGGTTTTTTTATATTTGTATCCTGGTCTAAAAGGCACGAGCATAACAACTCCAAGCTCTCTATAGCCTGAGATTTTCTTTTTAATATGAGGATGACCTCAATTTGATGATGACGTCATCTGAATCGTAGTCGCCTTCTGGTCTATGATTTGCTTTTTATGTATCTTGGTCTAAAAAGCACGAGCATAACAACTCCAAGCTCGACATAGATAACCTGGAGCTGGTCTTCAATATAGGGTCATCGTCAGCTGAGTCGCCTCTTGGTCTATGATAAGATTCTTATACAATAACTGTACCCTTGTCTAAAAAGCGTGTGAGGTGGCACTTTATTAGCTGTATCCTGGCCTTTATGGGTTATCGTATACTATGGATACTATGGATACTCTATCCTGCTCTATAAGACCTTTTTAGATCGGCATCCTGGTCTATAAAGCTTTGTAAGCATATCTCCTAGGCTTTCTTCTCTAAGAAGTATGTGGATAAGTTTCGGATAAGAGGATAGTGTTGTAAGCCTTTCTGGCCTAATTGCTATTTCGTCCCCCGGCTGGGCTTAAACTAATTTTATTTCACACATAATAATATATATATTTTGTGTACTAACGCGACCGCCTTTTCAATGTGAGACAATAAATTAACTACCTCTCAGGTCCTAATAACTAGATTTAAAAGATTTTAAATATATTTCCTAAAAGCTTATTTCAGGGTATTTGTAAATATAAATATTAGTGCCATAAATAGTTGATTAAGACTTTATTGCTATCTTTTTAATTTGTATAATGACTTGGAATACCTTAATTGTTAAATTTTTACTCATGTCCCATTTTAAAACAATTGACTTGATAATGTCAGTAATTGTAGATATTTTAATTAATAGTTAGTCATGTTCTCTTTAGTTTTAATAGGATGAACTCTCACGACTAGTTTCTACTAAACTATTTTGGTCACGTAACAAAATAGTTTAACTGATATGTTTTGAGAATTATGAGGTCGCGTGCTTGATACGAATATCATTCTTGCGTAGCTCAGTTTTAATTTGATCTTTGCACCAGACCAAATTGTCTCAATTGACCGGTATGCTAAATTCGCTTCTCAATCCAAGTTCGTCGATTTAATGAATATTTTGTGCGCACCAGAAATGGGTCGAATGTAAATGAATGATTTAATAAACAATGGAAATGAATGAATATTTTATTACATAAGATTCTTTGAAATATATTATGTTAATTTGTTTATACGATTTCGTTTTATTTACTTTCCCATGTGTTACAAACTGATCCTCCACTTGATAATAAATCTTTCCAAATTAAATCGTTTATGACTAAGGCGGTCTTAGGGTCTTGAGGAGCTCTCTACCAGTCACCCATTGATTCAAGCGTTAGAAACGTGTTATTTTTCTCTGTATCATTTCAAACTAGTGATTTATCTCGAAAACAACACAACCTCAACTCAATGAGATAACATTCCCAATTTCACAGCCTATTGATGTTTTGGCACCGATACAAACCGTCTTTTGAACTGTAACATTCATTCAAAAAGCTCATACAGTGTTGTCTAATAGGAGATCGGGATTCACGGCCGGCGGGACGCGCTGAAAATATGAGCGCAGCGCTAGTGACAACACGCGATAACTGATGGTCAGTCTGGACTTTTATATTAACGTGACCAGTTTGATGATTCGTGTGTCTATGGATGGATTTATGGAAGACAGAATCTGAGGAATTTAGTAGCCTGTTGAAAAAACTTGCAAGTTTATTTGAATGTCTATAAACAGCTATGAGCATGGAGCGTCGCTCATACTCCGGACCCTCAACTTCACCTCACGTTAGCAGAAGACTGTTCGCAACAGTCGTTCTCTTCATAGGCGTCATCTGTGTATTCGGAGGTAAGGTCTATTTTATTTATTTACCAACATTGCTTGTAAATGTCAGACAGGCGATTAGCGAAAGTTTATTTCTTGTTGAATTGTTCTAGTTTAGCGCGTTGGACTGTTTATTCTGACATGTTTAGTGTAGAGCATATTATTTTCGTTCCTAGAGTCTGTTCATAAAGTTTAATTAGCGCCAACTGTTTCAATGCATTATCATAAACATGTCAAATATCATACAAGATTAGTTCTGGAGGCCGATTCTCGCATGATCGAACTTCGATTCGTGTGGTGATTCGATTACGAGTATCACTATTTTACCGAAAAAATCAAGTAATATATCCACGTCAAAAAAACTACCGCACGAAAAAAATCTAAATGCATAGAAATCGTGACCCAATAAAGCAATAACTGTATTTTCTTTAAAAAAGAAAATTCAATCGATGAACTTTTTTCGTATACGAACTGCACGAGAATTGGCCTCCTGGGATGCAATGTGCGCGCACTAATAACATTCAGTTTAATCTAGAAAAACATCCCAATGATAAATATCTGGCCCTAGACTTACGTTTGATATGTTTGCATTATTCTTACTAAAATTTTTAACAAGGTTCTGTTCTGATGCCGTCCATACTACAAATTCGGGTCTCATGGTATTTTTCATAGGATATAAAAGAGGTTTGCTAACTATAGATTAATGCATTGCATTTGAATAAATAATCGTCAGCCGCGGGGAATCAAACCCCATGCCCTTCGCATACAGGCAGGGATGATTTAATTAAACTACTCGTAAGCCAAATAGAACTTTAAGAAAATAACCATTTAAATACCACGAGCAGGTACCATAACATACATATTAGATGGATGATGGGCGACCTCTACTATAGGTACTTCGTATAATGTAAGTGAAATCTAAGATTGTCATATCCTAGAATTCTCAAGTACATAAGAGTAATAGTATACAATGCCCTTAAACTTAACAATTAAGAAGATACGGTAGACCCCGGACCGTAGTTTAGTTTGCCTGTTTACTGTTGTAACTACTATAAGTAAAATCTAGGATTGTCATATCTCTAATTTTACTTACATTAAGAGATTTTACTTAAACTAATAATATGTAAATATGCCTTTAAACTTAACGATATTCCAATTTAGGAAGATTAGGTACCTAGTACGAACAAAACGTTAGTTTGCTTGTTTACTGTACTAAACTTGTAGCTACGAGTAGTTGTAGTAGGAATGCCTGCCCGGATAGCGTAAGATACATGGTTCGATTTCTTGGCTGACACACTTTCTTTTTACAAGTAGGTACCTAAGTACTACTTATTTAAAACTTATTGTATTCTAACAACCTCGTGTTTAAATTCCAGGCTACCTCCTGGGCCGCATGGCGCGCGTTGAATCGCGTCACGCAGGCGCAATAGTCTCCGCCAACCTCAGCGCAGCCGCAGACCACCTCTATCTGATCATGATCATGAAGGCCAAACGCATCCCGCCCAAGGCCGTCCACCACAACGACCCCGACAAAATAAGAATCAAGCTCCACGAAATATTCCAGTGCAACCAAAACGAATGTGGCTCAGTTAACAATTACAATTTAAGCGATTATATCAAGAATTCCATTAATTACCACATGATTGGACTAATGAAGTCGATACACAATGCCACAGTGTATTTAGATTCGTTAAGATGACAGTTAAATTATATTGTTTAGTTGTAAGAATTTATTTTATAAGAAAATCGTTATGTTCTGTTAAAATTAAATAATATTTAATGATAGTCAAGATTTTCATTTGTGTTCTTAAATCTTAGTTAGCGGTTATTACTTAGATAAATAACAAGGAAATTTACTTATCCATTGAAACTTTTACGAAATTCCCGCAAATAGGCTAGGATTGACTCAAATAAAAGTAGTGAGACAGGTCTAGCTAGCTAGCCTGGGAGAATGATAGGGTAATAGGGTACTGTGAAACTAGTCTTCCGGGCGATGAATATAGAGGCAAATGATTTTATTGCGTAGAATCATTTATCTTGTTAGGCCATTATTTTCATAAAACAAGGAATTTTTTGTTGGTTGGCGGCGCGGCGCGTTGTGTAATGTAAAGTTTTAAAATGTATTGTTTTCTTGTTGTATAATTTCTGAACGCAACTCTATTTTGATTGGACAGATTATTTGGCTTCACTTTTCTAGCTACCAATCGATTATCTCAAATTGAGAACATAAGTCCGCCGTTCGGCCAATCACTTATTTCAATTTTGACATACAAAGAAGAAAGAACCAATCAAAAGCCTTCCTTATCCCCACTGCTGACAGTCATACTTTTTGACGCTCAGCAGTTTGGCATTTCGCTGCGCCGCTAGCCCGCCATTTAAGAGTATGTCTAAAGATGCACATACATCAAGACATACATACTCGATACCATAGAAAGTAGATTTTTTTCTTTCTCTAATGCTCGATACTCTTACTAATCTGTGATCATGATCTTCCTTGCACAGATTATTAGTAAGAGTATGCCTTGTTGCTTGGAGCTTGGATTTTCTCTGTTGATTTTATTGGGTTGGGGATTTTCTTTTATTTTCTTGGCTTTGTTTGCGTTTATTTGTGTTGTGCAGTGCAGTGTTTTTTTGTTGCATCCTGTCTCGAACATACTTAACTAAGTAATTCCTAATTTGTGCTATCTGCTGGCTGAGGAGGTCCAAAAACTTTACGCCCATTCCGTAATGAATGATGTAAATATTTATTTAACACCATGAACATGATGACGTTTTTTGTTGCTCTTCTTCGTATGAGGTTGGTTTTTATGTGAATGCGAATCAAATAATGGCGTGAAATGGCTCTGAAACAAGATTTGCAAAATGAAGATAACGCATTTAATCTCGGTATTAAAATGGGAGGTGAACTCGGTGAGTTGCAAATCATTGAAACAAGCGAGAGTGAGTGCAGCGATGACGAAAATACCGTAACTGGAAAAGAAAAATGTAGTGTCGTCGAAACTATAACTGCTATACCATCAAGTCTTATACAGACTGCTCCAGCGCCTATTCTGAGTAATGTTGCAGTTCACAATTCGGAAAATGTACAATTTGGAAACAATACTTACTTCCATGGTCCTGTTACAATAAAACAGATAATAAAGAAAAAAGGTATTGACAATGCTTCTTACACATCTACTGATAACGAAAATGAACATTGCTCTCCTACAGATCAAACCAATCAGGATAATCATAAGCAGGATACATGTAAGTGTTTTTTTGTCACTTCACATTCCTCTACTGAATCTTTAACAATGACTGAATCTGTGTATGCGTGGTTTGATTTCATTAGGATGCCTTTGCGAATGTACCACTACCAACTTACATATCAATGTATTTTATACCCATTTTAAAATTTATAGCATGATTTCATAATGCATAGAATATTTCATTTATATCTCTCTCTCATATTTTATCTCTGTGGATACTGTCTAGAAAGCTAAGCAATTTGTAATATTGAACTTCATAAATAACTGGGCACTGGGCAGTGGACAAAATAAGATTTGGTAAGCTCATTCCTTGGCTTTGGTATGCTGTATTACCACTAAATCTTTTGTTTTTGCTAGCACCATAGTGGTGGTTGAATACTGATATATTGAATTCTTTTCATAATTATATCTGGTAAAAAAAAACATCTGCTTAGTATAACAACATGTTTAATAAATAATACTACGTCCCCGCTTAATACTATTTCCCGCTTATAACAATCTTTAGCATCAGTCCCTACAACTTTGTAGTATGTTTTCATACATTTGTTCCCCGCTGAATACTATTGGTCTCCCGCTTAGTACACTGTTTTTGAATGAATCATGTCATAATTGAGGGAAAGGGCTTTTGGCCAAGTCCCAACAGAATCATACTATCGGTTTACCATATACTTTGAAGAATAATGTGCTAGCTAATTGGCTATCCAAAAATGAAACCTGATAAAGAATGAATAGATGGAGGAAAATGCAAATATTTTGTGCCTAGCTAATGTGCAGTTTTTCTGCAATGCGAATACTGTTTTCCTGTGCACTAGAATTTTTACTAAACAGGCTCTGCACAGTTGTTATTATGATAAAATTTACTATTCGATGGATGTGTGGTGTTAGCAGAATGGACAAGATAAGGAATGAGTATATACGAGGAAGTCTGAAAGTGGCACCGGCACCGGTAACTGAGAAGATGGTGGGTCATCGTCTGTCTTGGTACAGTAATGTAATGAGGAGGGAAGAAAGTCATGTAACTAAAAGAGTGATGAGTATGAATGTGGATGGCTGGAAGGGAAAAGGCCGACCAAAGAAGAAATGGATGGATGGTTAAAAATGATATGAGTGTGAAAGGAGTGGATGATTCAGTGATGAGTGATAGAATAGTGTGGAAGCGCAAAACATACTGCGCCTACCCTAGATAACTGAGAACAGGGCAAGAGAATGATGATGATGATGTATCATGTCATGGTATTTGGTAGTTAAACTCCAGCTTAAAGCTATGTTTTATTCTATGTATACTGGTCTGAATGTGACTGGACTTCTGTTTTCAAATGGTATTATGGTTTCTGCCTGCTACATCTTAAGATACATTGACTAAGCTATTAATGTGTCAAGCAAAAAAAAATTCTTTGTATTAAAAACTATGACACCTTTTCCACTTAACCATTCTGTCACCCACCAACACCGTCGCGTGTCGTGCACAGAGCGTGTCAGCAGCACTGGCAAATACGCTCTCGCTCCATATAACGGTTAGACAGAACCGCTGTTTATCCGTCCAGTGGGCAAAGTAGAACGTATCATGTTGCTTTTCGTTTCTGATACACTCCTAGCACGGTCATGGTATGATACAGTGTAGGGGGCCCAGACCTTTAATGTCAGGCAGCTTGTAGCGAAAATAAATATATTACAAAAACATAATATGAATAGATTATTGATACCAGAAACAGTGTAATAACTATTGTATATTTTTTTCACAGCACCACTGCTTGTCAAGGTGCCGCCATGGCTTAAAATGGTGCTGTCTGTCACCATTGTCCTTGTGTTAGGTATTGTATGTGTGCTGGTGCTGTATATGCAAAGTCATGGCCCAGATGAGACAGATTCAATCACAACCAATCATGACCCTGACTCAGCTAAGGAATCATCAAGTAAGTAGACAACAATGTAAAATGCGACTTCTGCTTTAATATTTTTATTGTTTGCGCCCATATAAGTGTTTCAAGTTATTAACATTGAATATTTATAAAATTTTAAACCAGCACATTGCATTGCATGACCACAAGTATTAGATATGACGGGTCTTATTAAAATACATTAATTTAATTTGTAAGGGAAATGATGCTTACATACATTCTTAACTAAGTTGATATGGAACACTTTGTCTGTGCCCTAGTCCGACTCGCACTTGGCCAGTTTTTGTTAGTGGGCTGAAAACATCTAATTGATATACATAATAGATAAAACTTTATACGTAGCTCTGCCTTTGACCTTCCAAAAAGTCTGCTTTGCTTTTTATATTCGATTTTTCAAGACATGATAGAATCCTCCATTGCCAATAAACTGTAATTATGTAAGTTAATGATGAGTTTTTTAGCTGACTAATATATTTTTATATGCACATCACCACTGTACCAAGCACTTTTGAACTAACAACATGAGACCTTATGGCCCAGTTACACGAGGCCAGTAGCACTGGCGCCAGCAAATTAGAAACCGTTCTATTCTATTGGTCTGGCTTCGTCCACTGGCTTGGGCCAGTCCAATGCACTGGCCTGGCTCTATTTTCACGAAGCCAATACTGGCCTGGCTTATTGGACTGGCTCGTCTACTGGCCTCGTGTAAATGGGCCATTATAATACCTATTTAAAAAAAAATGTAACTTACTTTAACAGTCAATAATATATCATGCATTTTCTGTTTGAAGTTTTTTTCTTAAATGTTTGCTGTTAAGCCAGTTTTTCTTTGCTTGTCTAATATTGTAAATAATCTTGACATTCCTTTTAGTTTTTTTTTAAATAACAAACTTAAAACTCAAAACTTAGATAGGTAAATTATAATTGAACACTTGAGAGATTAAATTAAATAGGTAAATAACTTTGTTCGCTGATATTATTTTTAAAGTTATAAAAAGACTGTTTACAATATTCGAATATAGAAGGAAATCCGGCTACATATTGGGATACATAGCGAATACTCTTTCATGAAATTATTTATTCAAACAATTACGTATTATATATTAAATCATTATGGTGTTTCTCTTATTTCAGACTACATCAAGGTGGTGGGGATGTGTTATGACAGTTATTTTCAATTATTAGTTTTTACGATCATTGTGGTGCCAATAACAATATTGTTTATGTTATACCCGTTACTAACATCACAATATATGGATACTGCTAAGCAAAGCTACCCACCCAACGGTGTCGTTGGAGGTTTGATGGATTATCCTCAAGGGGATTTTAATGACAGTGTAGAAAAGAATAAAGTCAAAGGTATGACACTGTATGTTATGGCATAACCTAATCTTTTATTAGTATAACATTTCACTCTTCTTTTGATTTTTTTAAGTAGTAAAATCAATAAACTACAAACCTTCGTATTTCAACATTCCAAATTAAATACCTTTTTGACCAATAAAATGTTTTATAACTCAGTCACTTTCTTTGTGAGTGCGTGCGGCAGTCACTTTTAAATAGTAATGGTGATATCGCCTGGTCCCCATATTGTATTGTATTCACACTACAAGGAACTGGCTTGATAACTCCTAATGCTTGCGGATGTGGTAACCAACAAAAACCAAGAAACCAACCTTTGAGCGGTTGAGTGGACTGTAATTTTTATCGACCATGCTGAAAACATGTTAAGTTAACTAAGTCATTAATTTACTGACTTTGTTAGATTTTAGATTAATTTGTTTCAGGCATGTTAAAGTTAATACAACTCATTAGCATGGCATGACCCATCAATGCAGAAAGGAACATAGCATTAATGTAATAAAAAGGCATGCCGCTTGGGACCCATGTGCATATTGCACTATTATTATGTACTTACATCTTCAATGAAGATTAACGCTAGGTGTAAGAGAAGGAAGGCAAAGTTATCTAGAACAGAAAACAATATGTTTTTGTATTTAATTGTATTTGTGCTATTGGAAAGAAAATATTCGAGAAAATAATAAGAGTTTTAAAGTTTTTAAATTTTCAGTTTCACTTAGTTTCCAGTATTCTAGCGACTCGAAACCCCGCTTCTGTAGGAACGCACTAAAATAAAAATAGAAAGTATTTTTTATTCGTTACGTCACACACACACACACACACACACACACACACACACACACACACACGCGAGCGCGCGCGCATTCAATCACATCGGTTTACACAATTATACATACACTTTCCATCTCCTTAAAATACGGCTGAGAGACAAACAGTCTTACTACAAATCATCCGTTAAAACTGGTTTTAAGTCATGTTTAGTTAAAAACTGTTTTAAATTTAAAAAGAGTTTAAAACAGTGTTTAACATTTTGTACCACAAATAGGTATTTGGGCAGTGTTTAGCTAAACACCAGTTTTAGATACAAACATTCATTCATTCACTCAGTTCGTTAATTATATTTCCTAGTACGCAGGTTGCATTCAACCATAGAGAAAGAAAAAAATCTTCGCTTTAAAAAGAGCGTGCGACTTAGTGAAATTCTATAGGATTTGACAGCGAAAGACCTTATGACAGCGAGACCGTTTTCTAAGAAATAATGGATTTAGTGGATACGTCAAGTTTCCGTCGTTGGAATTTTTGAAAAATTATGAATGGATATAATTATAATTTAAGTTTTGTATAACAATTTCAGATGAAATGACTTGTGCTTTCAGCAACTGTGAAGTGCGCCGAGGATACAATCCCGAAAATCATACTTTCCACCAGTAAATATGAATCATTGATAAAAATTTTAATTCCAAATTTTATAAAATTTGTGAGTGAAATCGACTCCGATGGCAAATTGTACAGTAAATTTAGGACTTCCTTTGTGATTTGCAGCCATATATCAAAGTTTCCAATAGATTAATTCAGGTATTTTCAGTAAAATAAGAAACCGTTTCTTTACACTAGGGCTTGACTAAATGATGACGTCATCAGTATCGATAAATTTTTTGACTGTTTTTTTTAGGTAACCGTAATTCTTGCACAGCTTCTTCTCAGCACTGGCCCACACAACTGGCCCGAAGCTGTGCTGTGGTAAGGTCTATGTTGGAACGTGTATAAGTGTTTCTAGAATGTCTTCATACATAAATAAATAAATATGTAATTTAACAAAAATGAGGTTGTCTTGTTTATCAAATAAAAAGTATTATGTAATTAAAAGTGCATTAATTTAATTATTTTTGTTTCAATTTACATGATTTATCGTAACCTCGTCGATAAAACTTGGACCACCATAAGATACACATCACTATTGAACGCACACATGTAAAGTAACTTTTTGGTTACGCTGAAAATCCGCGTTTGTCATTCTATACTATACTACTTTCTATGCATTCAACACACTTCAGGGTAAATGAACATAAGCTTCTTGAAATGATGGCTGAATAGTAACAAAACCCAAATCTTTAAAAAAAAGTTGTAATGACAGAAGAATGAGAAGAATCTGAGGCCTTACTCTGGACACATAACCCGATCCAATGGTTATGGCCATCCCTGTCACTCATACCAGGCCGTGTATGCGTGAGACAGGGATGGCTATATTCATTGGATCGGGTTTTGTGTCCAGAGTAAGGGGGCTGATTTGTTTTGACTTTTTGACAGGAGTCAAGTCAAGTTGTCAAATGTCAATCTGTCTATTTTTTGAGGTTAAACACAAGATAAAATAGGGGCGAGGGTGTTTAACTAAAACACTGTTTAAAAGAGTGTTTTAGCGCCAAAAACTGATTTGTGGTAAGGATTTTCTTAAAATCCTGTTAAACAGTGCCTAAAAGCGCGGGAAACGTCGGGTTTGGTAGACGTACTTTTTCTTGCTCTCATTTATTTAATTTGAAATAAGTGTCAGGTTGGAGGTTTAGTGCTTATTTATTTTGTATTTTTATTCCTATTTATCATATTTATTACTGTGACATAGTTTTCTTCAGTTCTGGGTAAGTTTTAATTGTTTTTCTTTTCGCCATGGGCGACCCGCCGGATCCTGGTGGCGGGACGCTCCTCCACCAGGATTTTAACTTTGTAGCGCCATGTGAAGTGCCTGAGCCGTCATATTCTGTAACAATAACACAAAGTCAATCAGGTACTGAAGGTTCAGTAATGGATACGGATGGTTCTTTGTTAGACGAATGTGAGACTGCAACTGCAAGTCTCCCTAAGAGAAAAAAAACTTCAAGAAAAGTTTGCAAGCATGGTAACTTAAAGCGTAAAAGCCGTCATGGCCATAAGACTCTTGTGACTGATTCTGACTGTCGATGCTTTGCCTCTACTTACACTGTACAAGAAACCAATGTTCTTATTGAAAACAAAAATATACAACCTACTCAAGGTTTAAATGAGTCCCCTCCAGTACCTGCATCTAGCACATCACCAGACACGAACTCTCACACAGACACTAACCCAATTGGTAGAAACTTATACCAGACTACTGATGTCTCACCCTTTGTTGTACACATTCAAAGAGAACAAACTGATCCCAGTCAAAACCTATCTCTGCACCCTGTTACCGTAGGCCATTTTCTTAAAAAGAATTATGTTAGAGGTATTGTGGAAGGTAGCTTAAAAAAGATAGGGAGAAATCGTGTTTCACTGTGCTTTACAAGGTTTGAAGATGCTAATGCATTCCTTAAAAATGACATACTCAAACAACACAAATATAAAACTTTCATTCCTATTTCAAATGTTACTAGGATGGGAGTCATTAGAGGTGTTCCTGTAGAATGGAGTGATGAGGACATAATAGAAAACATTTCATTACCAGTAGGTTGTGGAAAAGTTCTAAAAGTTAGGCGTTTAAAAAAAAAGAACATAGTCAATGGCAAACCTGAATTCATTCCCATTGAAACAGTTGTTGTAACATTCGACGGTCAGATACTTCCTAAAAGAATATATCTTTGCTATAATTCATTACCGGTTGATCTTTACATTTATCCAACAATTCAATGTTTCCGTTGCTGTCGTTATGGCCATGTAAAAACTCAGTGTAGATCCCTTCCCAGGTGTTATAAATGTGGGCAGGGTCATGCAGGCGATTCATGTGATGTTGAGGAGGAGCATATTGTTTGTTTCTTGTGTTCTGGTCCTCACCAGGCCACAAGCAGAAATTGTCCTGAATTCACAAGACAACGTAACATTAAGGAATCAATGGCAAAAAATTGTATAAGTTATGCTGAAGCTTTGAAGTTACACCCTGCACTAGGAAAATCTTTTGCTGATGTTTTAAGAAATACTAACCCCCCACAACAGCAAACTCCTTCTCCTTTATCTTCAAACTCCAAACTTAAATATGTACACAATAATAATCCTGGTTGGAACTCTTACAAAAAAACAGTTTTAATGAAACCAAGATCTCCGTTCAAACCTGGCAAAAGCTATAACAGAGATGAACACCAAGCTTTAGTAAATGATTACAATACTCCTTTTGCTCCTAGTAAAAGTATTCTGATAAACAAAGATAATATCAGTGACAACTTGTCTGAATGTTCTATAAAAGAGTTACTTATCACATTAATTACTTCTTTGAATAAATCTAACTTTGTTGTACCGTCCAACGCCGCCCATAAAATTGATCTTATAGAAAAGTTAAATTCTGCTGTTGATGGGGAGGTTCTCCATAGCAGTACAATGGAATTGCAGAAGCGCAAATAATAAGAAAAGTGATCTATTGCATATTATTAATAAATTTGACCCATTTTTAGTTTCTGTACAAGAAACATGGCTCCGGCCAAATTCTATTTTCAAAATTTCTGGTTTTTCATGTGCCAGAGAGGATAGGCACGATAGTTATGCTGGTGTTGCTTTACTCATCCATCACTCTTTTCAATTTTCCCATATCCCTATTCCACCGCACAATGATGGTTTTTCCATTATAGCTGTATCAATACAAAGCATCTCGTTCGTTTCTGTCTACATACCTCATCCATCATCTACCATTTATGATGAGATAGAACCAATTTTGAGTAACATTCCTAAGCCTATTGTTATCATGGGGGACTTTAACGCTCAGCATCAATCTTGGGGTAGTGGTATTTCCAACTACTATGGTCATAGAATTTTGGATTTTCTGGATAGTAATAATTTATGTCTTTTAAACACTGGTATTCCTACTCGTCGTACTCAACCACAGGAAGCAATTAGTGCTCCTGATTTGACCATCTGTAGTCCAAACTTTGCATCTTGTCTTTCATGGTCAACTCTGCCATTGACATATGGGAGTGACCATTTTCCAATAATTATTTCCTTCCCTTTTATGACCAGACCAAAAAAACAAATGCGTTCGCCTAGGCTCAAATATAAATTAGTTGACCCCGATTGGACTTTATTTAGGGAAAAAGTTGACCAAAAAATTACATCACTGCCGGCTGTACATAATGGCAATATTACATTGTGTGCAGAAAATTTAGCCTCTCTTTTGTTGGAATCAGCTGATGAAGTTTTTCCCTCTAAAAGTACCAATAGTAATAGACTACCAACCCCACCTTGGTGGGATAGTGAATGCTTAGAAGCAGTTAAAAAGAGAAAAGCGGCTGAGCGGCTATATAATTCTAATACTACTTCGGAAAATTATGAGAATCTTTCCGCTATTATGACTAGTACTAGAAAACTACTCAAACAAAAAAAGTGGGAGGGATGGAAATCTTTCTGCCATTCCATTTCCCCGGATACTTCTCCTTCTGCAGTGTGGGCCAATATAAGACGTTTTAGGTCAGCATTCAAAGATACTGTTTCTATACTACTCAATGAACCAACAGTTGATGAATTTTTAGATAAATTAGCACCCCCATTTGTTGCTCCACAACTATGTTTACTTATTGAACCTTCTAGTCCTCAATACGCAGATCAAGCCGGCATAAGTTCTCCTTTTTCTTTATCTGAACTCAAAGGTATTCTATCTTATGTTAAAGACTCTGCACCTGGAAGTGACGGAATACCGTATTCCTTTTTAGTTAATTCAAGTGACTCAACATTATCTTACCTCTTGGCGATTATAAACTCTATAATGTTTACAGGTAGTATTCCTCCATCTTGGAAGGTACAGGAAGTAATTCCTCTCTTAAAACCAAACAAGTGTCCTTCAGACGCTAATTCATATCGGCCAATAGCTCTATCTTCAGTCTTGATTAAAATAGCTGAGCACTTAATAAAAAATCGTCTTGAATGGTTTATAGAAAGCCAAGGCTTATTAAGTAATTATCAATTTGGCTTTAGGAAGGGAAGAAGTACTTCCGATAGTATTGCCATTTTCACTACTGACATCAGATTAGCCTTTTCCAGTAACCAACATTTACTGGCAGCTTTTTTAGACATTTCTTCTGCTTACGACGGGGTGGTTATTTCCATTCTCAGGGATAAATTGTTAAAATTAAATGTACCAATTTTATTAGTAAATTTTATCACAAATATTTTAGTGGAACGTTGTATTCATGTTGTATGTGCAGATTCCATAAAGTCAAGATATTTATATAATGGTATTCCTCAAGGATCTGTTTTAAGCCCAATTCTTTTTAATATTTACTCCTATGACCTTCAAAATTCGATTACAAACAATGTCAGTATGCTACAATATGCTGACGACCTTGTCCTATACTTTTCTGATAAGGACGTTTCTAATTTATGTTCTGAACTTAATTTATCACTTCAAATGCTTAAATCTTGGTTAGATATAAATGGTTTATCATTGTCTGCTTCCAAAAGCTCTGTTGTACTTTTTACCAAAATGCGTAGTCCACCACCAGTTTTAGTTCAATATGATAATATGAACATCCCTGTTCATAACGAGGCAAAATTTTTGGGCGTTACTTTAGATTCTAAACTCAATGGTACTTCGCACTGCTACAATATTAGTGATAAATGCGAACGTCTTTTAAATATATTAAGATGTCTGGCAGGCGTCTGGTGGGGCGCTCATCCTTTTAGCATGAAACTAATTTACAATGCCCTTATTAGAAGCTCTCTTGATTATGGCACTCAATTTCTAGAACCGTGTAATGTTGTAGGCCTCAGAAAACTGGATGTCATCCAAACTAAAGCCCTTCGAGTAGTTGTAGGCGCTATGAAAACAAGCCCTAATAATTCTTTACAGGTAGAATGTGTTGATCCACCTTTAACACTTCGACGACAATTTCTTTGTGATAAATTTTTATTCCGTGCACTTCAATTATCAAACCATCCTCTTTTTTCTAAATTAGCATTGTTATCTGAACATGTTGAGAATTCTCCATACTGGGCACACAAATCTCCTCCCTGTTTGATAATAAGCTATCGCAAAATTCTTTCATTACAAGCACCCACACATAAATCAATGTATCTTCCAGTTTTTTGTTCTAATTTCGAATCCTTGATACTAACTCCAACTGTTATTTTTGATATTGATATTTCTAAATCTGATACTGAAGCTGGAGCTAAATTTAATTTAATTGTAGATAATCAATGGGGTGACTGGCATCATTTGTACTGTGATGCTTCAAAGCATTCAAATAATGGCCACGTTGGTGTGGGAGTTTACCATACCCAGTGTAGAATACACCAGATGATAAAATTGCCGCCTGAATCATCTGTCTTCACCGGCGAATGCTTTGGCATTTTGAAATCTTTACAGTATATTTTATTAATGAGACTAAATAAAACTGTAATTTTTTGTGACTCAAAAAGTGCTCTTCAAGCATTAACCAAATTCCCCTTTAAAACAAATAATGCATATCCAGTTATTATTGAAAGCAGAAAGTTATTGAATGTTTGCATGCAAAAAGGGTTCTCTGTAGTTTTTGTTTGGATTCCGGGGCATAGTAACATTCCTGGAAACATGAAAGCGGATTCTTTGGCCAACGCTGCTGTTCAATCTGGGGATCTTTTCCCATATAAAAATTATTGTCATGACCTAGCAGCTCTACCTAAACTATACTTGCACGAAAAATGGGAGAAAGAGTGGGAGATCAGTAGTCAAACAAAAGGAAAATCTTATAAACAATTACAACCTTTTATTCCGCCCAAACCTTGGTTTTTTAAGACAAATATGAATAAGTTGACTACTTCCAGCATCATTCGTATGAGACTGGGACATGCATGTGTTCCTGCTCATTTAGCAAGACTCAAAATTATAGTCAGTGATGCATGTGAGTGCGGTGCTGGAGTGGGCGACCTGAATCATATTTTCTTCGCCTGCCAGAATCATGATCGTTCATCTTTTATTTCAGCTTTGTTATCCCTGCGTGTTCCTTTTCCAACATCCATATCCTGCCTGATATATAAATATGATTATGATATATATAAATGTATTTCTGAATATCTATATATTAATGACATAAAATTTTAATCTCTTCGTAAACATTTATTTTATGAATATAATCCGATCCACCTTTTAAACCTGATCCTTAATCTATATTTTGCAAATTCCTATTCCGTTTTGTTTATTCCTTTCCGTTTCCCTACCTTTATTACTCCGTTCGTGGCTATCGCAAACCGCGGGTGCCAAAAAAAGAAAAAAAAAAAAAAAAAAAAAACAGTGCCTAAAACTTTGTTTAAGTGATTTGTGGTAAGGCTGTAACTCTCTATCACTTACTTTTTTATATTTACTTTTTAATTCTTATAAATATGCATGCATCTGTATTGACAAGTTTAATAATGATTATGGATTCCCAAAATACAGACTTCTAGTTTGGGAATTAATGTACTCATCTTTTAATCTTCTTTTTACCACTTCTTTACTGTATTTACAAATTAGAAAATCCTTATGATGTGTACCACTCGAGATACAGGTTAATTCCTAGTTCGATGGTGGATGGCTGATTGCTGATGTACTACTATGTTATCATTAGTGAAATTGAAGTGGAACAATAAACGTTTATTTATTTATTTTGTTAACTACCGTATAATTCACTGCATACTACATTTCAGCTGACCCTCTGCTGATATCCCCGAACCATCTCCGTATAGTGTCGCGTACCGACTGGTTGGCACAGCCAGTTGAGAGCGAACTAGATAAGATAAAGCAGCCAGTGCCGTGGGTGGTCATCACGCACACCGCCACCGAGGGCTGCTCGTACCAGGTTTGTATTCTTCACAACCATCACTAATTGACAGCAGAAATGTTCATACCATCTCCGTATAGCGTATTGTGTCGGGTATAGACTGGTTGGCACAGCCGGTTGAGAGCGAGCTGGACAAGATACGACAGCCAGTGCCGTGGGTGGTCATCACGCACACCGCCACCGAGGGCTGCTCACACCAGCAGGTTTGTCTCCTTCACAACACAACCATCACAAGATGTCAGCTGATATTTTCATACCAAGTCGCGTATAGAATGGTCGGCGCAGCCGGTTGTTAGCGAGCTGGATTTGATACGGCAGCCGGTTTCGTGGGTGGTCATCATGCACATTGCCACCGAGGACTGCTCATACCAGGTTTGAATACCTTAAATTCACTACTGTCGGTACATTTAAGCTCATATATCTGAACCATCTCCGTATCTGGGCGGCCATTACGCACATCGCCACTGAGGGCTGCTCGTACCAAGTTTGTCTCCTTCACAACCATCACCAGATGCCAGCTGACGTCTTTATACCATTTCCGTATAGTGTCGCGTACGGACTGGTTGGCACAGCCAGTTAAAGCGAGCTGGACAAGATACGGCAGCCAGTGCCGTGGGTGGTCATCAGTGATGACCACCTACGGCGTGATGACTCTTCACGCACACCGCCGCCGAGGGCTGCTCTTACCAGGTTTGTATTTCTTTGGTTCACTAACATCGCTACCTGTCAGCTACAGGTTGAACGCAAAATGGCGATTCTGACGTCACCGAGAGCTGGTCGTACAAGGTTTGTGTGCAGTTTGGTATACTACCCTCATTATAATCCGGCTGACCCCTGGTTTACACTCGTGCGCGAGTCACGAGCCTAGACGCGAGACAGCCGCAAGCCGCGAGTATAAACACGAGCTCGAATTGAGCAGAGCACTGCTCGCGGCCGGCTAAGACGTAATATTGACGTCATATTTGGCTCGCGCGAGCTTGGAGACGCGAGTGTAAATTTAGCATGAGATGGCCCAGCTTGTTGAGAGCCTAGGGAGCTAGCCACGATACGGCAGCAGTGTTTGTTTCTAAAAAATACCTACATTAAATTTACTTTTGTTTAGACCTTCTAGCAGCACTTGTACTACGACACGTCCCAACAAAGATCCTGTCACTGCTTCGAGACAATTGTGATCTAGTGTTGAAATGAAAAAACACAAGAAACTAAACGTATTCACTACTGTTTTAAATTGAGCTAATTATATCACATAAATGCCCTTTTACTTTCTCCCCCAACAATTTTTTGATCCCTTTCCAAAGTCAACGACCCCGACTCTATCGCAAGCTTCTTCCAATCAGATTTGCATTCATTTCGATTCCGGATCTTATCGATACTTTTGATGCCTAACATAAAAGCATAGTTTAAGTATATCGTAAACATTTATTTTTCAGAGCGAATGCGTGCTGCGTGTCCGTCTAATTCAGATGTTCCACATCGAGTCCAAGAAGTGGGACGACATCGGCTACAACTTCCTCGTAGCTGGCGACGGGTCGGCCTACTTCGGCCGAGGTTGGGACTACATCGGCGCCCACACTCTCGGCTACAACCGGTACAGCATCGGCATCGCCTTCATAGGCACATTCAATAGTGAAACGCCTCCTAAGAAACAGATCGAAGCGTGCCAGAAACTCATCAAACTAGGCGTCCAACTAGGCAAAATCGCCAAAGACTATAAACTGTTCGCGCACAGACAGCTCACGTCCACACTCAGTCCCGGCGATAGGTTATACGACATCATTAAAGAGTGGCCGCATTTTGTCAGTGAAGATGCCGATATCGAAAAACTAATACCTAAAGGCTATTGATATAATACTCCAATAGTGTTTATCCAACATAAGAACCGTCTACCACGACTATAAGTAAACGGCTTCATTGTCGCACGAGGGGAGAGCTGGGTGCGTCGCGAAAACACCCGCGCCCCTCACGCAACCCGCTCTCTTCTCCCCGCCCTCCCTGCCGCCCCGCAGGCGCGGTCTGTCAATAGGTACCAACACTGTGTAGTACTACCCTTGCTTCTTATTTCCATTAAAAAAAACATTTTTTTTCATTAGCAACTTTACTTTGCTATCAGAACACAATGTATGTGATTGGTGTCCACTATTTCGTGTATTAATTAAGCATTTATACTGATGTGATTCAAAGACAAAGGTTGCTTATTTTCGGTTTATGTATGACATAATTCGGAAATACCTGGTTCCCAAGTCCAAAGTACTTATGTGATATAGAGGGCGATGTCTGAGCTGAGACACATGGTAATGATTGGAAGGATTGTCTGATATCGACACTAAAGATTAGTGCAATAATAGAATATTACACTTTTTGAAACTCATTTTTTTTATGACTATAAGTCAGTCTCTCTCGTTAAACTTTCTTATAGATATTTTGATTGTAAGTTTCTGATTTAATAACATTTGTATTATGCACCGTTTGACTGTAAAATTATTATAGAATTTGAAGAAAAAAAAAGGTTATAATGGTTAAGTTTTATTCAAATAATTATGTTGTGTGTCATTGCATTCCATTTCATTTATGTAGTCCGGTTAATCTACACATTTAAATAACAAAAAATCACATGAAGCCCACGGCTGGAGATACTTGTTACTTTAGCCACGCAAGAAGTATTAGGATGGGAAGTATACTATTCTTTAGTATGTTTTTTATGACTGTACACTTTTACCATAATCAATGAATGTAGATCAAATTACAGTTGCTATGTAGGTATCTTATTTGCCGTAACTACGGCAGAGTAGTGCGCATTTTTGTCATTTGAGTGGTATTTTAATGGCTGTTTCGACCGGGCTATGATTGTATTATGGATAATGTACAGAGGTATAATTTCGTTTGTTTTTTTATATTTCGCCATATATCATGTAGAACAAAGTATTTTGTAGGTGTGGTGCCCAAAACATATTGTGTGTACTTATGTGTGACTAGATAGTAAATGTCGCTTGATACAAAAATGACCTCATTACTGAGTTGACGGCTGGCAACTTATTAATGCATTTACTTTATTATTTTTAGGGGGTTGAATTAGATTGCCAAATTGTTCCTTTTCGTAACATACTTTGTGCTTTAGAAAATTTTAAATATTGACACCGCGTGGTTCGCTTAAAATAATATAAAATAGTGACACAACAGGAATTGTTAGAGAGAACAGAAGTTTTGACCTTATGACCTAGCTAGATAAAGCAGCATTATACGCTTTTCAGCATGAATAAATATTTTAAAAAGCCGTGAAATTTTGTCACAAAGGCAAGTACATATTATAGTTTATTTTGGTTTTTATAGTGTATTTTGGTTTTTATAGTGTATTGTCACCATACAAACTTAATAATATAAATTGCACTTGTAAAAAGCAACAGTTGCCTTTTTAAAAGTGCAATTTATAAGTACATATTACACAAATCTTTGGGCACCATTAAATAGTTCCACAAAATTAGGTCTTAAGTTGACAATTATAAAATATTTTATTATTAAGGTAAGTTAGAGCATAGGTAAACGTCACATATAGTGACGCTACTCCCGTGTCCCGTACGACTGTTGTTCGTATTATCAAGTCAATTTCGCTTGTGATTCTAGTTGTTGTAACAGTCAATGTTATGGTATAGAAGTTTCATCTCGTGAGCGCTCTCGAAAAATGCTTGTGTGATAGTTAGTACTGATAGTTGAAATAAAATACTTTTTTTTCAAACGCGGCATTTGTAAAGGCTATGGCAACACTGCACTGTGAAAGATGCTCTATCTGGCCTTAATTGATTTGGGAAATTTGTTCTAACAAAATATTTTTATCGCGAACGAAAAACAACTTAATCTTCTAAAGGTTACGTACTGACCAATGTTACGAGGTGTAATGTAACATTCGCATCGAGCATGTTACGCTGTGTTCTAAAATCGGCGTAACATTTACGTCGAAACTGTACAAATCCGCGTAACAGTCAAAGGATTCGACAAAAAACCGACGAGCAACGAGCGGCTCGCTGCTCGCTGGTTTCTTCGTAACACGACGTACTGACTGCTCGAATGCCGTGTAACATGTTTACATTACACCTCGTAACGTCGGTCAGTCAGTCACCTTTACACGCTAAAGCGCACGCATTTCTGATCTTTCAATTTACTCATACACTCATAATTATTCGTTCTTTCTCTGTTCTCGCGAGCCGATGTGAACCATAGACATACAAGAATCGCTTATCTGAACTTTACTAAAAGATCGATATGAACAACTAGAACAAAATATTTAGTTCTCGATCACATGAATGAACTAGTTCTTAATAGTAAATAGTACACGTATTTCAAGTTTACATCTCTGGGGGAATCGTAGCCTTATAGTAGTATCTAGGTAGACGCGGTAAAACGCGCGACAAACGGGTTTATCAGGTGATGGTGACTGCTATCTTGGAGCGCTTCCAAACATATTTATTCATACATTCAAGCGTGGCTTATGGGCGCGTGTAATATGAATTATCTTTGCAAATTGTAGAACAGTTTTTAGTTACCGGTACAATAGTCTTATCAGTAATATTACTGTTACGACAACGATTGTCACAAGCTTTAGCGAGTAAGTGATAGTTATCATAATATTAAAAATACTTTTTACTGTATATAAATTATAAATATATTTTTATTTAACTTTTTTTAATAAAATATTTAGTATCAATTGAATTTATTATGAAATCGTGATCTTAAGTGACTGTAAAAAAAGTATGTAGTTCTTCTTGTTATTAATAATATCTGTACCGTTACCATGAGTCTACGACGGTTTTACTCGCTAGCGACTACGTAGAAAAAGGCTTTGTAAAATTGCACAGCGCCCTTAGCGGTCACTTGCAGAACTAAAATTTTCCATACAGAAAGTTACGTCGTCGCTAGCGAGTATAACCGACGTAAACTCATGGTAACGGTACTGGTTTCAACTGATGAACTGTGACTAACTGCAATTTAGAGAACGAGGTGACATCTATTTTAAGTTAGTCCAACCGGACTCAATCTTTAAGGTCTGGACTACTGGGCCACTACACCGAATCATACCATGACCGGATCTACAGTGTTGTGTCTCACCGTTATATGGAGCGGAAGCGAGGGCGTATTTTGCCGGTGATGACACTCTCCGTGCATGACATGCGACGTTGTTGGTCGGTGACGGAACGGTCTAGTAGGAAGGTCATAGATTTAATACCTACAAAGAATATTTTTTTACCTGACACGTTTCTACTGATGCTTTGGGCAACTGTAAGTCAGTATGTTTACTGTTAAATAAATGAAATTTAATTCTAGCACGGTCATGGTACGCTACGTGTAGTAGTTAAAAACCTTAAGTCTCAGTGTTATTTATCTTAGAAAATAATCAATATTGTAAAGCAAAAAAGTATATTGCCATTTAATTCACAGATATTCTTGTTAACGTTTATAGTTTTGTGATACTATTTTGTTATTTATTTTATTTTTTTATACTTGCCTGGTGCTATAGTCTATTTTTAGATGTTCTATTCACCTTCAATGTAAAACTTTTGGGTAAATTCATAATACATTGTTGTACTTATTTGTATATTATAATATATTTTTGTTGGTGTTATTTTTTATATAATTTAAATGGTCTATTTAGTTAGTAGCCCGCAAATTATTGCATTATAAATAGTGACTAACATTATATTGTTTTAAACTTTCATGTTCACTAACATTAGAATAGTTAGATACGGGATTGCTACCATGTTCCTTATTATTTATGAGCTTCCGATATTTCGGCACTGTTGCAAGCGCCATGAACGTAGTGGTTCTATCCTCTTTGGCGCCATGATCACGGAGTAACTGAAGAGAACTTGCGGGTGGGTTGTTATTGGCAGACATATCGGTCTACCCTCCTTCGAAGTCGTTTATTCCGCTCGCCGCCGGTACCATTGTCCACAAACTCACTATTTACTCACGTCTGTTCTCGAGACACAACACTGACAGTATCTGTTCGCGAAACGGCACTATTTTTATTTACACGGTTTTTACACATTCGAACCACTGGATTCCAGACACTTGACAATTAACCCGTCCTCAGGATTGAAATTTTTGTATTTAGTTATTTCGATCGCTTCCCTAACCAATCTTGGTATGTAGTGGCGTTCTGTCGAAATTATCTGAGGGTTGTGGAACTCGATCCAGTGGCCCCGATTCTAATAAATGTTCAGCAATAGCAGATTTCTGTCTGTCATTGTTTTTGACCGCTTTTATGTGTTCACTCATTTGGCACGCTATGGAACGTTTAGTTTGGCCAATATATGAGCTACCGCAGCTACAGTCAATTTTGTAGACACCAGGTCTTCGTAGTGGGAAACTGTCTTTGGGAGATCTTAAACATTGTGCCACTTTTCTTAATGGAGTGAAGACAGTATTTAGTGAATATTTATTTAGAACATTAGAGACCTTGTCTGTCACTCCTTTTATGTATGGCAAAAATACTGGTTGTCTATCTACCCTATCTTTCCGGTGTCTCACTTTGTGTCTAGGTGGAAGTTGCCCTTTAAATCCATTACTCAGTAGGACCCGCTGAACATGTTCCAATTCTTGGCTAAGATTTTCGCTATCGCACAAATCATAAGCACGGTTCGTCAGCGAGGTCACCACTGAATCAAGATGTCTAGGATGGTGATGTGAGTTTGCGTTGAGATAGCGATCAGTGTGAGTGGATTTCCTGTACACTGTTTCCTGTACTGTGAAATATCGGAAGCTCATAAATAATAAGGTACATGGTAGCAATCCCGTATCTAACTATTCTAGTGACTAACATGACTCTTTATATTAAACAACGTGTTCTTTTTGTTTTCCGGAAAATTTAACCGAGGATTCTACAAAGTACCTATAAGTTATATTTTTCCGAAATAATTTATTTTAACAGAAGCATAATGCACGAGTTATATTGTTATTTAAAATCAGTTCGTTATTATTTGCTCTCATTGGTTTTTGTTGTCGAATTTTATAAGAATCTTTTAACACGATTTTTATGTAAGTAGTCTGATTTTATCCTTAATTTTCCGGAAAACAAAAAGAACACGTTGTATAGATTTTATTTTATGACCGTCAAACAAAAGCTTATTCTTAATTTATACATCAATACTCATAAATTGTGAATAAGTTAAACTGTTATACCTAACTATGAGGTACTATTCTGCAAATCTGTATTTTAGGCTCTATCACTCATCACAGCATGTTAGTGAGAGCAAGCAGTACAGCTGATCAGAAATGTGTGACAATTGACTAATGAGGTTTCTCGAAATACATGACAGTTTTGCTTATCATATTTGGAGCTACGCCATTGGTCAGTTTTTACACATCTCTGTACCATTACCATGAGTCGGTTTTACTCGCTAGCGACAACGTAACTTTTTGTATGGAATTTTATAGTTCTGCAGGTGACCGCTAGGGGCGCTGTGCAATTTTCCATAGACTATTTTTACGTAGTCGCTATTGATAGTGCCATCCACGACGGCGCGCCTCTCCACTCGTCCAAATCGTTTATAGTACATGTGTGCAAGCTTTTTCCAACATTTGAGTTGAATTTGGAACATTTTAATGACTTATGAATGACAAGCATATTTCAAAAAATACATTCAAAGGGAAAGATTCTCTACTTAAATATAGTTTTAAGTAGGTTTGGTTAGCTACTAGACGAGTAATTGTTTTTTTTAAATTCACCAGTAACATTTTTACTATTGACGTAAACGAAATACGTAAGAACGTTTTATAACATTTTTTTTTAAGTTTATAAGAGAACTATCGGTCCACCGGGACTTCATATGCGTAAATTGTTTTTTTTTCGTACATGTAGGTCCTAGCGTGATGTTTTATAGCCTTCCCCGATAAAGTACATCCCGGTTATATTATAAGTACTACAAGGTTTTTTATATTAAAAATTGTTTATGGTGTTGTTTGTGTGTATGTGTTAGTTACCATTATAATTCTTTAGGTAAATTTAATAATGACCGTAGATTATACACCAGGTTTATTTTTGAGTACAACACACTGGGTTTTCCTTGACATTTTTAAAATAATATAAGTAGAGCCACTTTCGTGACGAGTCTTAATTTCTGGATGACAGCCGGCTCGCAACTGACGCGCAATGGCCGCTCATGGTAACGGTACAGCTCACTCAGCTCCGCTTTTCGAAAACCAGTTATAATTTTTGTTCACTTTTTTACTAAGTGATGCGATCTAGACGTGCAGCCAAAGTGTATTGTGTAGACCGCAAAATTGAGACTTCGCGCGGTGCAGCGGGGTGCGGGGAGTGGCGAGAGCAGATGGCGTGAGGGGCCCTCCCCTCACGCCATCTGCTCTCGCGCGGATACACCCGACCGCGCCGTTTATGCACCACGCTCTCGCCTTCCCCCCGCTCCGCCGCCCCGCAGGCGATTGCTCAATGAAGCGGTTTACCTATAAAAAATGAGGGCTTTGTCACACGGGGTCCGGTCCATACAATCTCGCGCGCATGCGGTCACTCACCCAGTCTTATAAATCTTCTGGCTTTTGGTCATCAAGTCTAGCAGTAACAGAATTGAACCTCTGCTTTTACAGGTCAACAATTTACGTAGTTACTAGTCGTAGTCATTAAGATAGTATGATTTAGCCATTATTAGTATTAAGTATTTTTATTTTAGAATAAAAAACGTAATTATTGTCAAATTACTTAGTGCCAGATGTTTCCTCAATGTCATTGAATTTCATATCGTCCCCGATTTTCGTTTGGTCTCCCCCTAAATGTATAGTGACTGAATTTATGTAAGTTCTTCTCTGTATTCTAATAACGGTCAAACAGATGTATTTTTGATGCAATGTCATACTACTGCCTATGCAAAGATTTTTCTGATATTAGTAATAATGAGTAATTTGCCGCAACAATCGTCAGTGTCGTTAAAATGCTTATATAAAAATTGCTGTCAACCATATGTTATCTTTTTGCTTTCAACTACCTGGTTGAGATTGATTTAATTAATGAAGGTTTTAAGATTTTTAACTATGTGAGCGACGTTAACGACATGCTTTTGTAACAATTAATCTACTACCTTGGCTATGTCTTGTCTTGGTTATGTAATAAGGAATCCTAAAATAGCATTTCGGCCATTTTCCAACCTAAATAGAAATATTTTGTCTGAACAGTCTTTTGATCAATATAATATAAACTTTTTGATCTCCCTGTTTGTAGGAATATCACTTTAAAATATCTGGAATATCTATAGGATTTTAAACTTTCGCGTTGCATTGCAATAACTATTAGACATGACGGGTCTAAACTTGAATAAAAACTTATGAGTTGCTATTACTCACTGCTCGACGTTTCGGCGGTATTGCAACTGCCGTGGTCACGAGTCAACTGGTGGATTGCGACATCGCCTGCGCGAGCGGCCCGAAGTTTCTTCTGCCACCCTCACAAACACTAGATAAATTGTCAGTATAGCGGCTTGAAGATTCTTTCCGCCACCCTCACTACACTCGATAAATTATTGTCAGTACAGTCACCTCGACAAACAACACTCACGGTATCGCGGTTTGGTTTTGACGGCTTTACACGCGGTTTACACTTATTAATCACTGGATTCCATAATGGTGATAACTTATATCCATCATCCCGGTTGAAATTTCTGTATTTTCGAATTTCAACCGCTTCACGTATTATCCTAGTATAATAATGACGATCGGTGGAGAGGATTTTAGGATTATGTAACTCCATCCAGTGGTTAACTCCTTCCTCTATGATGTGCTCCGCCACCGCTGATTTATTAACCTGAAGATTTTTGACAGCTGTGATATGTTCTTTTACTCTTTCAGCTATTGACCGCTTAGTTTGCCCGATGTAAGAACTGCCACAACTGCAATCAATCTTGTAGACGCCTGGTGTTTGGAAGGGCACAATATCCTTAGGAGTTCGCAGAAATCTTGACACTTTGGATAACGGAGTATATACAGTTTTAATTGAGAAGTTTCTGAGAACTGTTCCAACTTTATCCGTTACACCTTTGATATACGGCAAGAACGTTGCTTGACGACTAACTTCAGGACATTTTACCCTTTCCTTTCTTCGTCTTCCTTGTCTCGGTACAGCGTATCCGTTATGACTGAGTACCTCCTGAACATGTGTCAGCTCCGACTGCAGGTGCTCAGGGTCACATAGTCTATGCGCTCTGTTGATGAGTGAAGTCCTAACAGATTGCAGCTGCCGAGGATGATGATGAGAAGTGGCGTGCAGATACCGATCTGTGTGTGTAGGTTTTCTATAGACAGAGTGAGCCAATTTGCCATCAGGTTTTACCATTACTTGCACATCAAGGAAAGCCAAGGATCTATTCTTTTCAATTTCGAAAGTAAACTTTGTTTTCTCATGTATGGAATTCAAATGTTGCAAATATTGTTCTACTTCTTGCTGACCTCCGTTGATAACACA